>CM076582.1:1375743679-1375957806 GCA_034641835.2 Pinus albicaulis
AAGCCTTGGTTCAAGGACTTTATAAAGCTATAGGGTTAGATGTTAAATACTTGAAAGTCTTTGGTGATTCGGTATTTATAAACGGTTAGGAATACTATTCATTGCCTTTCGGACATCTTAAACACTATCAAACCTAGTCATGAATCTCACCACTCATTTTTTAGCATTCTAATGTTCTCCTATTCTAGGAATTAGAATATGCATCGGTACAATGATGGCCAGGATTTATCTAAACTCCTACTACTTTGAATTCTGCAGTCATTAGGTTTTCTGTAGAATTGATTTTTCGTCCATCTGTCCCAGATAATATTACAAATTGGAGAGTATTCTATCATGATCAAGATATTCTAAATTTCATGACTTCAGAGAAATCATATGATGAGCAAATTATTGACGAAGATGATCATGATTCACAAATTGCTTCAAAAGGTAATGAAAACCCCATTCCAAAATTTGTTGTTAAATTAGAGGATTTATATGACATTAAAGACAGATTCAGGAAAGTCACTAATACTAAACTTCAAAGCTCTACCTTGAAGTTTGAATTAGTAAATCTTGGTTCTGATTCTAAACCTCAAAACGTTAACTTAGGACTCAATTTAACACCAGAGGAAAGGAATGCGTTCATTAAACTTCTCAACAAGTATAAAAACGTTTTTGCTTGGAATTATGATGATCTAAAAACGTATGATACTTCGATTATTCAACATACAATTCCAATGCTTCCTGATATTAAACCTGTTCAACAGAAGTTGAGAAAGATCCATCCAAATCTCGAAAGTCAAATCAAATCGGAACTTAATAAACTTTTAAAAGCCAAAATCATTTTTCCAGTCAGGCACTCTAATTGGGTTTCCAATATGGTACCTGTAAGGAAGAAGAATGGTGATATAAGAATCTGTATTGATTTCAGAAATTTAAATAAGGCATGTTTAAAAGACAATTTCCCATTTCCAACCATGGAACAGATACTTCAAAAGGTAGCTGGTTCTGAACTTATGTCTTTTCTCGATGGATTTTCGGGCTATAATCAAGTTTTAGTTCATCCAGATGACAGATTAAAAACAACTTTCATAACAAAATGGGGAACTTATGCTTATCAGAAAATGCCTTTTGGTCTAATAAATGCAGGAGCAACTTTTCAAAGGGCCATGGATATAGCATTTAAAGGTCTGATCAATAAATCAGTTGTTGTTTATCTTGATGACATAACAGTATTTTCAAAAAAAAGAGCCAATCATCTACATGATTTAAAACAAATATTTGAAAGATGTAGAAAGTTTGGTATCTCCTTAAATTCCAAGAAATATTTCTTTGCTTTAGATGAAGGAAAACTCTTAGGATTTGTTGTGTCAAAATATGGTATATATATTGATCCAGATAGAGTGAAAGAAATTTCTGATATTTCTTTACCGCATAACAAAAAATCCATGCAATCATTTCTTGGACAGATCAATTTTGTTAAAAGATTTATTCCTGATTTTTCTTTTATTGTTTTACCTATGCAAAATATGATCGAGAAGAATTCAATATTCAAATGGACGCATAAAGAAAAAGAAGCTTTTGAGGCAATCAAACAAGCGATCATTAATGCACTAGCATTGAATACTCCGAATTTTTCTAAAGATTTTACTTTGTATACTCTGGTCACTGAAACATCCTATGCAGCCGTTTTAACACAACTCAATGATCAAGAAATCGAAGCACCAATTTCTTTCTTTAGCTCAAATCTGCAAGGAGCTGAGCTTAATTATTCCGATGTTGAAAAACAAGCCTTTGCTGTGTTTAAATCAATTAAACATTTCAGACCTTTTCTCTTGAAAACACATACAAAAATCATTGTCCCATTCTCTGCAGTGAGGCAATTATTAATTCAAAAAGAAGTAGGAGAAAAAAGAGCTAACTGGGTAACAGCCTTGCAAGAATATGATATTGATATTAAACCAGCTAAGATTGTTAGAGGACAAGGTTTTTGCAGATTATTGGCAGGAGCTCATAACATACCAGAAAATCAAAATTCAAATCAAGATATTCAAGTAAGTCAGATAAGTGTTACAGATTCTGAATCTCAGTATGCTGATCTTATCTATTACTTGAAGAATGGGTATGCTCCTTCTAATCTCAGCTATAAGAGTAAATGCGCTTTAAAGTTAAAGGCTATTAAATATGAGATCGTTGATAATGTGTTATTTAGGAAAAATTATGATTCAATTTTATTAAGATGTCTTGAAAAACTGAAGCTGAAAAGGTTTTGCATGAGTTGCATGATGGACCAGCAGGAGTTCATTTTGGAGGTGATACCACAGCTCACAAAATAATTCGTGCTGGTTATTACTAGCCTACCCTTTTCAAAGATATGCATGATTACGTAAGGAAGTGCCGAATTTGTCAAACTACAAGTGGAAGACAAAGGAAACCAGCTTTTCCTTTGCAACCAGTGACTATTGAGCAACCATTCGAACAATGGGGGCTTGACATTATTGGTGAGATAGTACCTCATTCTTCCAAACAGCACAAGTACATCCTTACTGCAACTGATTACTTTACAAAATGGGTAGAAGAAATCCCGTTGAAGGTAGCCAATTCTGATGCAATTATTGATTTCATAGATCAATTCATCATAACCAGGTTTGGTGTACCTAACGCTCTAGTCTTTGATAATGCATCTTACTTCTCTGGAAATAGTTTAATAGAATTCGCAGTCAAAAGAGGTTTTAAATTAAAATATTCAAAAAATTATTATCCACAAGGTAATGGTTTGGCTGAATCCACTAACAAAAACCTTATCAAAATCATTAAAAGGACCATTGATCAAAATCAAAAAAATTGGCACAAATCTTTAATCTTTGCGTTATGGGCTGATCGTATCACTGAAAAAGCTTCAATAGGGACTTCACCTTTCAATCTGGTTTATGGAAAAGAAGTTGTGATACCATCAAATTTAACTCTTCCATCATTAGCCCTAGTGCAGTTTATTGAAGAAAATCCTTCATCATCCATTCAATTGAGATATGATCAAATCCTTAAACTAGAAGAAGATAGGAATAAAGCAAAAATTACTCATGAAAAACATCAACAGCTTGTAAAATCTTCTTTTGATGCAAGTTCTACCGGCTCAAAATTTTTGTCAATTGGTGATCTCGTTTTGAAATGGAATAAAGCACACGAAGAAAAAGGTAAACATACCAAATTTCAGAAAATGTGGCTTGGACCATTTCAGATTGTTGAGAAGATAGGCTCAAATACATTCATACTCCAAGATCTAACAGGTAAAAGAGAATCTCTTCCTGTAAATGGGCTTATCTTGAAGAAATTCTTTTCATAAGGAGGTAACCCCTTCTTAAACTATACATATTCCTTTCTGCAGAATTTTGTTTGTTTTTGTTTTCACAAATAAAGGTTGTTTATGAGTCTTTGATTGACTATTTACTATTTAAGAAAATTTCTTCAGAAGAATATTATAAATATTTATTTTGTGTAAATAAGAATTTTTAAAGTAATGATCACAGTTTTTGAATAGTTTAAAATAAGACGTTAAACTTTGAAAGATTATTTCAATCATTTGCATGATCTTTTGAAAACTTGAGAAGAATGTAAATCATCATAAGTTTATTAAGCAGAGAAATGTTATCTATCAAAGTAAAGATTTTTTCAAATTTTTGGAACCTAAAAACTCTGAAAATTGTCATCCATTGATTCTTAAGGATAAAACTATTTCACCCCATCCATTTAAGTTGTGATTTTTTAGAATGTAATTCTAAGAAATTTGAAAATTTAAGAGATAAGAGGTCTCATTATGAGCCGACTTACCATGTTCATAAGGTGTAATAAAACTGACATTACCAATACCGCATACCAAAACAGGGTAATGGCTTATAAATGTAAGACAAGGGGTCTCATCACGAGCCAGCTTGTTCAGTTTAATTATAACTAGTGAATGGCATTGTTATTAACTGGCTACCAAACTAGAACAATGGCTACTAAAAAAAAAAAAAAGTAAAAGACAAAAACATGAGATAATAGGTCTTATGAATTTATCTTTTAAAAATTCATAATTTTAGTTGGATGGGACAATGAATGGTTAATGGTTTAAAGGTAACCCTGTCGAGACTATGAACGTTTGCTGGCAGCAGAGGCAATACCTATGGCAATAGAGTATATTATAAAACCAAAACTTGGAGAGATCCACTTACTTCATTATTAATACCAATCAAAGCTTGAGATAACCCAAAAATTTTTTATTCTTAAGGAATTAGAAAGAAATTGTGATTGATTTTTATTTCTTTTTCATAGTTACATTTTATTTGAATTATCCCAAGATAGTTTTCATTATCTTTAAAAGTATTTACTTACTAAATATATAGTGTTCATTTTATTTTTTCAGAGTTAACTGTTTCTTCCAGTGAATCGCCAATTGTTGTGCCCAGCAACAACCCCCCTTTTTATTTAATATTAGTAATAATACTAAATAAATGGGGACCCTTAGTTAAAAAATCCAAAAAATCAATTAAGATTTGTTTCCCTTTTCAAATAAAACTTTCTATCATAAACTTAGAGAAATCCCTTAGAAAGAACAAGTTTATGATAGATTATAATAAAATTTGCTCTTGAAACGATATAACGCATCCATAACAAAAATAGTCTATACAAAAAGCATTGATCGCAGATCGCATAGCGCAGAAAACAGAAATGATTAACAAATATCTTTTACGCTCTGATTTATTATGCGCTTTTGCGATTTTGCGCTTTTGCGATTTTGCGCTTTTGCGATGATTTCATTTTGCGATTGTGCGCTTTTTGTGATTCTGCGCGTTTGCGATATGTGCTTTTATGATTTTTGCGATATGCGCTTTGCGCTGTTACGCAGTTCCTGCTTTTGCGATAAGTTTTATGACTGTGATAATTTCATATCGCGATATTGCGACATTGCGATATTGCAATATTGCGCAGCAAATCGCACATCGCAATGTCGCAGATTCACGTAAGCGCGCTATCCCGAGGCAATCTTCCCATGTGTCTAATCCGTTATGCGCTTTAATGACTATATTAAATGATTGGAGTGATTATTAATGTGAAAAGAGATTGTGTTTAGATTGGAAGTCGTTTCATAATTTAAATATTATATTTCATCCGCGTTCATATTCAAAACAGTCTCGTCACCTTTCTATTATCATTACTCTCACTTATTCGTAAAACGCAGGCACGAAGGAGCGGATCACTATACAAAGCTTCCACTATACATTATGGGTAAGAAGGAGAAGAGCTCAAGTTCTGAGAACAAAGAAATGGCTTCGCTATACGCAGACACCGCCTGTAACAAGGATGCGGGCATATCCACTTGGGAAGGAATGTATAATCTATTGGAGGATGAAAACCCTGTGGTGTTGAAAGTTGCAGCTACGGCCGGTTCAAAGGATACGTCTGAAGCAACCCTTAGAGACTTGGCTTGCTCATTTCTGCACAGAATTGCAGCAAGGCCAAGGATTCTCCCATATACAGATATGGTGAGATGGGTGCTGGATAGCACAGATATCTCATAAGGTAACTAAGACTCATCAAGAGCCGACTGGTCATTCACCGTAGAAGATGTGAGATTAATGTATGTTTTCGTCGGAACTCACACGCTTTATAATGAGCAAATATGAAAGAATTTGATGAGAACAGTGCAAATTTCTTAATGCACACAGATTGGGACTAAAAAGAGATGAAACATTAAAGAAAAAACAAGCACAGGGACAAGATTAAAAGGATGTTTTAGACACTGTTCACAAGTTCAAATATCCAAGGGGGCAAATTGACACAGTTTCTACCACAAGATAAGGTAGGTGAGTTTGCCAAAATTATCCTCTATAGAGCTTTTAGAAGTTAACAAAGAAGCTGTTGGAGGTCAAGAGTTCTCAGAGAAACACAAAGCTCTTCTTGAGAAAAGCCAGGAGTTGAAAAGACTTGAAATAACTGTCAGATAAAATGAAGAAACATTAACCAAATTCAAAGCATCTGATATTGAGTAGAGAAAAAGATGTAGAGCGGTTCTCGGTATAGAGGAAATTACCTAAAAAGAACCACTGCTACATGTAAAATGAAAGGCAACAGGGGAAATTGTTCCTACGCTTGCCAACTCTGTCTTTTAAAGACGGCTGAATTCTGGAGTCGGTTAACCGCATCTTCTCAAAACTATGCTAGATGCCTGCAAGAGCAAAGATCAAGTTTATAGCTAGATAGATTTAGTTTTAATTTCACTGTATTTTAGCCTAGGAAAAGGACGGTCATTGAACCGAATCCTTAATTTTTGTAATAAACTATTTTTAGAGTTAGTTAAGTAGTATTTAAACCCCTCTCATGCATTTAGAGAGAGGTCCTGGATCTTAATATTTTTGGACTTGGAGATTGCATTTCTGTACTCCATTGTCTTATATATTTTTGAAAAGGATCACATCTGGTGATTTTCATGCGAAATTATCTTTGAAGTGTTGCATTTCTGTACCTTTGGAATTTGATTTTGCATCATAGTTACTGGATAGAGTATCAGATTGCATCTGAAAGTCATCAAGATGAACAAGGTATTTCTATCTGTTTACTATTGATTTCTTTTGTCTTATGATATTCGTTTTAAGATTGCTATCATTTATATGTATATTTGTTTTCACAACGCTTCCTTTTATATATCATTTCTGAGTATAATTGAAACGTTTTTTTTCATAATTACATGTAGATGGTATACAATGATGAATGCAATATGCTAATATAACTCTGTTTAATTTCTTAAACAGTCTTTATTTGTTTCTGCACATTTCAATTTAATCAATAATACATTTTCATGGTTATTGTTGAGTTGGAACAATCTTAAGTTGTATTCACATATAATTACCCGGGTTAGTATTAGAATTTCTTTATCAGTATTTAGTTTAAATTAGATAGTTTTATTTTAGTTAATTTAGTCCCATTTCCACCCATCCAATCCAATCCACTTAGTTACAAGGAAACTGGTCCTTTAAATCCAGTCGGAGCCACCATTCCAAACGGAAAAGGAGCTGTCTTAAGGTCCTGACCGGGTGGTTTTCCCCGATGTTTGAAGCAGAGATTTTCTAGGCTTCAACATTTTTTGCGCTAGAAGGAGGGCATGAGCTATGAATGGCATGTAAATCTCTATCCACAAGCCACTCTGAGAGAAAAACACCCTCATTAACTTCTTCAATTTCTTCTGAAATTCAAAATCCTAGAGAAGAAATTGCAGAAAATATTCAGACACCCACTACCAAAATCTCAAAACATTCAGACAATCAACATCCTGAGTCTCCCGAAGTTCAAGATCTAATTCATAAATTGAAAGGATTCTCATTATCTCTTGAAGAGTCTGAAATATCTGAAGGTAGTGTAACTTCAAAATTTGTTTCTTCAAAACCTCTTACTAGGCTTCAAAGTGAAAAACTTGGTATCTCTCCCAAAGAATTCCCTTTACCTAGTAGAGTTAAAACAAGAAAAACACAATTGGAATCAGCAAGTTCAACCTCTAATATCCAAATACCTGTTTCTGAAATCCCTTCTCAACAAAGTACAGTCATTTCCATATCATCTCCACAAACATCTTCTCCTCAATCCTCATCAGTCTCAACATCATTCATTCCAACAAATTCTATCCAAACACCACCAGTTTCTACTATCCCTCCAATAGTCATCCCAACAATGGCACAGAGACCATGGTCTACTCCAGGGCAGTCAACATGGCTGCACCTTTACACGATTTACCAGACAATCCTGGAAAATGGCTTCCAAAGTTTAGCCCAGATCTTAACATTCCAGCTGAAGAACATATCAATAACTTTATGCTGGCCATTAATTTGAATGGAGTCACACAGGAGGATGTTGTAGTTAGACTGTTTCCTTACACCCTTCAAAGAATAGCAGGATCATGGTATTTTTCATTACCATCAGGATCTATAACAAGTTGGGACATTTTTGCAGATCAATTTTTAACCAAATTTGGAGATGACCGATCAATTGCAACTTTACTTAATGATCTCTCAAATTTGAAAATTGAACCCAAGGAACCAATTAAGGAGTTTAATTCCCGATTCAATAAGCTCTTGAACAAAATTCCCACTGATTCCAAGCCAAGTGAGCAGGTCAGAATTGAATGGTACATTACTGCGTTACCCTCAAACATAGCAATTTTCGTAGACAGAGCTGCAAAGCCCACATTAGCCGAAAGTATGAAAGAAGCTATTGCAGTTGAAAAACGTATCACTTCTCTGGAAAAGAAAAATGCTCTTGAAGAAAGGAAATCAAAGAAGGTCAGGTTTAGAGATGATTCAAAGAAAAAGGCCAAAGATCCATATGACATGGAACGTTTACAGAAAGTTCTTAAAACCATGTCAAATGAAATGGTCGAAATAAAAAAACAAGTAGCTGAAACTTCCACCAAGAAACCATTCCGGAATTTCAGAAAGAACCAAGTTGAATCTAAACCTCCTAATACAATCTCTAATGCAGAATCAGAAGAAGAGGAAGAAGAAGAAGATACATCTGTAGTATCAGATCAAGAGGACGAAAATGAAGAAATAGCTGAATTAAATGGAATGTGGGATTTTATTCTCCCTAATTCTGATAGTGAAGAAGCTATGCCTGTAAGTACTATGAGTAAATCTACAGCAGAACCAGTACAAACAGTTCCAAAAAAGAAAATTGCAACTCCAAGTACCAAAGACAAACCCACTGTGAAGAAAACTTCTCCATTACCTACTCAAAATCAGCCATTTTCTTCTAATCCTCTCACATCGACAGCCAAAACTTTAGTAGTGTCATAACCCATGGAATACAACATTGTCGAAGACATGAAAAAGATCAAAGCCAACATTTCCTTACATGAACTCATCAAACTAAAACACCAGCAAAAGTTGTTATTAAAAGAACTTAACGCTACACCAATTGCTCCTGTACCAAGCGGTGTAGTGGCAAAAGCAGCAAGAGGAACTGGTAAGCCACCCGATAAGGTAGATGCTACTGATACTGTGCTCATTGGGGAAAAGTTAAATTCTCAAACTCCTCCTTTTCTTTGGACTTATGAGATGTACAATAAAAATCTGCACAATTGTTTAATTGATTCTGGAGCTTCCTCCAATATAATGCCTACATCTGTCTGTGCTAAATTGAATATTGAACCACAGAAATCAGCAGTACATATTATTCAGTTGGATCGATCCAAAGTTCAAGTGGTAGGAGAAATCAATTCAGTCACAATCAGATTAGCTTCTAATCCTAGGATTGTCCAAAGAATTGATATTTTGATTGCTGATATTCCTGAATTCTATGGATTAATCATGAGCAGGGACTGGTCTGCGAAACTTAATGGTTACATCTCGACTGATTATTCACACATGTGGCTTCCTTATAAAGGGAAACCAAATCAAATTAAAATTGAACGAGAAAAGCATATGACACACACTGTCACTAAATTTGAACAACCTAATGAACCTGTGGCATTTAACAACAATATTCTTGGAGGATATTCTGCTGAATCATTTCTTGGAAATTTCAAAGCTCCTCAGTCTCCTTTTTCTGTAAATACTTTTGTTTCTCAGATAGAGAATTTTTCAGAGTCTGATTCTTCCAGAATTGTAAATACTTCATATTTAATTGTAGATAAGCCAATAGATAAATCTTTATTTTGGTCATTATATTTTGATGGATCGAAGTCTAGTGATGGAGCTGGAGCTGGATGCATATTTATTGATCCGAATGGAGAGAAAACTATGTTATCATGCAGATTAGAATTTGAGTGTACTAACAATACTGCAGAATATGAAGCCTTGGTTCAAGGACTTTATAAAGCCATAGGGTTAGATGTTAAATACTTGAAAGTCTTTGGTGATTCCGAAATTGTCATAAAACAAGTTAGGAATACTATTCGTTGCCTTTCAAGACATCTTAAACACTATCAAACCCTAGTACAAGATCTTACCACTCATTTTTTAGCATTTAATATTTCTCCTATTCCTAGGAATCAAAATACATCGGCTGACTTGTTAGCTAATGTTGCATCTAAACTCCTACCTGCTGAAGACTGCAGTCCTGATAGGTTTTCTGTAGAATTGATCTTTCGTCCATCTGTCCCAGACAATATCACAAACTGGAGAGTTTTCTATCATGATCAAGATATTTTAAATTTCATGACTTCAGCCAAATCATATGATGATCAAATTATTGATGAAGAAGATCATGATTTACAAATTGCTTCAAAAAGTAATGAAAATCCCATTCCGAAATCTGTTGTTAAATTGGAGGACTTATATGATATTAAGGACAGATTCAAGAAAGTTGTTAATACAAAACTTCAAAGTTCCACTTTGAAGTTTGAATTAGTAAATCTTGGTTCTGATTCTAAACCTCAAAACATTAATTTAGGACTCAATTTAACACCAGAGGAAAGAAGTGCATTCATTAAATTTTTGAACAAGTATAAAAAAGTTTTTGCTTTGAATTATGATGATCTAAAAACATATGATACTTCGATTATTCAACACACGATTCCAATGCTTCCTGATGTTAAACCTGTTCAACAGAAACTGAGAAAAATCCATCCAAATCTCGAGAGTCAAATCAAATCAGAACTCAATAAACTTTTGAAAGCCAAGATCATTTTTCCAGTCAGGCACTCTAATTGGGTTTCCAACATGGTACCTGTAAGAAAGAAGAATGGTGATATAAGAATCTGTATTGATTTTAGAAATCTAAACAAAGCATGTTTAAAAGACAATTTCCCATTGCCAACCATGGAACATATACTTCAAAAGGTAGCTGGTTCTGAACTTATGTCTTTTCTCGATGGGTTTTCAGGGTATAATCAAGTTTTAGTTCACCCAGATGACAGATTGAAGACAAATTTCAGAACAAAATGGGGAACTTATGCTTATCAGAAAATGCCTTTTGGTCTAATAAATGCAGGAGCAACTTTTCAAAGAGCCATGGACATTGCATTTAAAGGTCTGATCAATAAATCTGTTGTTGTTTATCTTGATGACATAATGGTATTTTCAAAAAAGAGAGCCAATCATCTACATGACTTAAAGCAAATTTTTGAAAGATGTAGAAGGTTTGGTATTTCCTTAAATCCAAAGAAATCTTTCTTTGCTTTAGATGAAGGAAAACTCTTAGGATTTGTTGTGTCAAAATATGGTATATATATTGATCCAAAAAGAGTAAAAGAAATTTCTGATATTTCTTTACCACATAACAAAAAATCCATGCAATCATTTCTTGGACAGATCAATTTTGTAAAAAGATTCATTCCTGATTTTTCTTTAATTGTTTTACCTATGCAAAATATGATCAAGAAGAATTCAATATTCAAATGGACGCATAAAGAAAAGGAAGCTTTGGATTCAATCAAACAAGCAATCATTAATGCACCAGCATTGAATACCCCGGATTTTTCTAAAGATTTTATTTTGTATACTTTGGCCACTGAAACATCATATGCAGCCGTTTTGACACAACTCAATGATCAAGAAATTGAAGCACCTATTTCTTTCTTTAGTTCAAATCTGCAAGGAGCTGAGCTTAATTATTCTGATGTTGAAAAACAAGCCTTTGCTGTGTTTAAATCAATCAAACATTTCAGACCTTTTCTCTTAAAAACACATACAAAAATCATTGTCCCATTTTCCGCAGTGAGGCAATTATTAATTCAGAGAGAAGTAGGAGAAAAGAGAGCTAACTGGGTAACAGCTTTGCAAGAATATGATGTTGTTATTAAACTAGCCAAGATTGTTAGAGGACAAGGTTTTTGCAGATTATTGGCAGGAGCTCATAACATACCAGAAGATCAAGATTCAAATCAAGATATTCAAGTAAGTCAGATAAGTGTTATAGATGCTGATTCTCAGTATGCTGATCTCATCTATTACTTGAAAAATGGGTATGCTCCTTCTAATCTGAGCTATAAGAGTAAACGCGCTTTAAGGTTAAAAGCTATTAAATATGAGATTATTGATAATGTGTTATTTAGGAAAAATTATGATTCAATTTTATTAAGATGTCTTGAAAAAACTGAAGCTGAAAAAGTTTTGCAGGAACTACATGATGGACCAACAGTAGGTCATTTTGGAGGTGATACTACAGCTCACAAAATAATTCGCGCTGGTTATTACTGGCCTACCCTTTTTAAAGATACACATGATTATGTAAGGAAGTGCCAAATTTGTCAGACTGCAAGTGGAAGACAAAAGAAACCAGCTTTTCCTTTGCAACCAGTAATTATTGAACAACCATTTGAACAATGGGGACTTGATATTATTGGTGAAATAGTACCTCATTCTTCCAAACAGCATAAGTACATCCTTACTGCAACTGATTACTTTACAAAATGGGTAGAGGCAATCCCATTGAAGGTAGCCAATTCTGATGCAATTATTGATTTCATAGATCAATTCATCATAACCAGGTTTGGTGTACCTCAAGCTCTTGTTTTTGATAATGCATCTTACTTTTCTCGTAATAGTTTAATTGAATTTGCAGTCAAAAGAGGTTTTAAATTAAAATATTCAGCAAATTATTATCCACAAGGTAATGGTTTGGCTGAATCCACTAACAAAAACCTTATCAAAATCATTAAAAGAACCATTGATCAAAATCAAAATAATTGGCACAAATCTTTAATCTTTGCGTTATGGGCTGATCGTATCACTGAAAAAGCTTCGATAAGGACTTCACCTTTTAATCTGGTTTATGGAAAAGAAGCTGTGATACCTTCAAATTTAACTCTTCCATCATTAGCCCTAGTGCATTTTATTGAAGAAAATCCTTCATCATCTATTCAATTGAGATACGATCAAATCCTTAAACTAGAAGAAGATAGGGATAAAGCAAAAATTACTCATGAAAAACATCAACATCTTGTAAAATCTTCTTTTGATGCAAGTTCTACCGGCTCAAAACTTTTATCAATTGGTGATCTCGTTTTGAAATGGGATAAAGCACATGAAGAAAAAGGTAAACATACCAAATTTCAGAAAATGTGGCTTGGACCATTTCAGATCGTTGAGAAGATAGGCTCAAATACATACATACTCCAAGATCTAACAAGTAAGAGAGAACCTCTTCCTGTAAACGGGCTTATCTTAAAGAAATTCTTTTCCTAAGGAGGTAACCCCTTCTTAAAACTGTACATATTTCTTTCTGCAGATTTTGATTGTTTTTGTTGTTACAAATAAAGGTCATTAATAAGTCCCTGATTGACTGTTTACTATTTAAGAAAATTTCTTCGGAAAAATATTATAAATATTTATTTTATGTAAATAAGAATTTTTAAAGTAAATGATCATAGTTTTTGAATAGTTTAAAATAAGATGTTTAAACTTTGAAAAGATTATTTCAATCATTTACATGATCTTTTGAAATATTGAGGAAAATGTAAAATCATTAGAAGTTTATCAAGCAGAGAAAGGTTATTTGTAAAAGTAAAGTTTTTTCAAAGTTTTGGAACTCAAAAAACTCTGAAAATTGTCATCCATTGGTTCTTAAGGATAAAACTATTTCACCCCATCCATTTAGGTTGTGATTTTTTAGAATGTAATTCTAAGAAATTATACGAAAAATTTAAGAGATAAGAGGTCTCATTATGAGCCGACTTACTATGTTCATAAGGAATGATAAAACTGACATTACCAATACTGCACACCAAAACAGGGTAATGGCTTATAAATATAAGACAAGGGGTCTCATCACGAGCCAGCTTGTTCAGTTTAATCATAACTAGTGAATGGCATTGTTATCAACTGGCCACCAAACCAGAAAAATGGCTCTTAAAATAAAAATAAATAAAAGACAAAAAACATGAGATAATAAATCTTATGAATTTATCTTTTAAAAGGTCATAATTTTAATTGGATGGGACAATGAATGGTTAATGGTTTAAAGGTAACCCTGTCGAGACTATAAACGTTTGCTGGCAGCAGAGGCAATACCTATGACAATAGAGTATATTATAAAACCAAAATTTGAAGAGATCCACTTACTTTATTATTAACACCAATCAAAGCTTGAGATAACCCAAAATGTTTTTATTTTTTCTCAAAGAACTAGAAAGAAATTATGAAATGATTTTTATTTTTCTTTCATAGTTACATTTTATTTTGAATAATTCTTAGATACGTTTTCATCATCCTTAAAAATTTTTACTTACTAAAGATAGAATGTTCATTTTATTTTTCAGAGATAACTGTTTCTTCCAGTGAATCGCCAATTGTTGTGGCTAGCAACAACCTCCCCTTTTTGGTTAATATTAGTAATAATACTAAATAAAATGGGGACCCTTAGTTAAAATCCAAAAAAAATCAATTAAGATTTGTTTCCTTTAGAAAATAAAATTTTCTATCATAAACCTACAAAATCCCTTTGAGAGAATATTGCGAAAATATTAAGTTTATGATAGATTATAATAAAATTTGCTCTTGAAACGATATAACGCATCCATAACAAAAATAGTCTATACAAAAAGCATTGATCACAGATCGCATAGCGCAGAAAACAGAAATGATTAACAAATATCTTTTACGCTCTGATTTATTATGCGCTTTTGCGATTTTGCGCTTTTGCGATGATTTCATTTTGCGATTGTGCGCTTTTTGTGATTCTGCGCATTTGCGATATGTGCTTTTGTGATTTTTTCGATATGCGCTATTACGCAGTCCCTATTTTTGCGATAAGTTTTATGACTGTGATGATCTCATATCGCGATATTGCGACATTGCGATATTGCGATATTGCGCAGCAAATCGTAGATCGCAATGTCGCAGATTCACGTAAGCGCGCTATCCCGAGGCAATCTTCCCATGTGTCAAATCCGTTATGCGCTTTAATGACTATATTAAATGATTGGAGTGATTATTAATGTGAAAAGAGATTGTCTTTAGATTGGAAGTCGCTTCATAATTTAAATATTATATTTCATCCACGTTCATATTCAAAATAGTCTCGTCACCTTTCTATTATCATTACTCTCATTTATTCGTAAAACGCAGGCACGAAGGAGTGGATCACTATACAAAGCCTCCGCTATACATTATGGGTAAGAAGGAGAAGAGCTCAAGTTCTGAGAACAAAGAAATGGCTTCGCTATACGCAGACACCGCCTGTAACAAGGATGCGGGCATATCCACTTGGGAAGGAATGTATAATCTATTAGAGGATGAAAACCCTGTGGTGTTGAAAGTTGCAGCTACGGCCGGTTCAAAGGATACGTCTGAAGCAACCCTTAGAGACTTGGCTTGCTCATTTCTCCACAGAATTGCAGCAAGGCCAAGGATTCTCCCATATACAGATATGGTGAGATGGGTGCTGGATAGCACAGATATCTCAGACAGGCAATTCAAGACTCAGTCTGAAGAGCTAATTGGGTCATTCACCGTAGAAGATGTGAGATTAATGTATAAGCTACCGGAACCTCATACGCCTTATAATGAGAAATTCATGAAAGAATTTGACAGAGAACATGCAAATTTCTCAGAATGCACACAGGAATGGACCAAAAGAGATGAACCATTAAAGAAAAACAAGCACAGGTGGGCAGTACCAAAAAAGGATGTTTTAGACACTGTTCACAAGTTCGAATATCCAAGGGGGAAAATTGACACAGTTTCTACCACAAGATAAGGTATGTGAGTTTGCCAAAATTATCCTCTATAGAGCTTTTAGAAGTTAACAAAGAAGCTGTTGGAGGTCAAGAGTTCTCAGAGAAACACAAAGCTCTTCTTGAGAAAAGTCAGGAGTTGAAAAGACTTGAAATAACTGTCAGATAAAATGAAGAAACATTAACCAAATTCAAAGCAACTGATATTAAGTAGAGAAAAATATGTAGAGCGTGTTCGGCACAGAGGAAAATTACTGCAAAAGAAACTACTCTGGCTACACAAGAGCGGAAAGGGGCAACAGGGGAAATTGTTCCTACGCTTGCCAACTCTGTCTTTTAAAGACGGCTGAATTCTGAAGTCGGTTAACCGCATCTTCTCAAAACTATGCTAGATGCCTGCAAGAGCAAAGATCAAGTTTATAGCTAGATAAATTTAGTTTTAATTTCATTGTATTTTAGCCTAGGAAAAGGACGGTCATTGAACCGAATCCTTAATTTTTGTAATAAACTATTTTTAGAGTTAGTTAAAGTAGTATTTAAACCCCTCTCATACATGGAGAGAGGGGTCCTGGATCTTAATATTTTTAGACTTGGAGATTGCATTTCTGTACTCCATTGTCTTATATATTTTTTGAAAAGGATCACATCTGGTGATTTTTATGCAAAATTATCTTTGAAGTGTTGCATTTCTGTACCTTTAGAATTCGATTTTGCATTATAATTGCTGGATAGAGTATCAGATTGCATCTGGAAGTCATCAAGATGAACAAGGTATTTCTATATGTTTGCTGTTGATTTCTGTTGTTGTATGATATTCGTTTTAAGATTGCTATCATTTATATGTATTTGTTCTCACAACGTTCTCTTTTGTATATCATTTCTGAGTATAATTGAAACGTTATTTTTCATAATTACATGTAAATGGTATATAATGATGAATGCAATATGCTATTATAACTCTGTTTAATTTCTTAAATAGAGTTACCTTTATTTGTTTCTGCACATTTCAATTTGATTAATAATACATTTTCATGGTTATTGTTGGATTGAAACAATCTTAAGTTGTATTCACATGTTATTACCCGGGTTAATATTAGAATTTCTTTATCAGTATTTAGCTTAGATTATATAGTTTTATTTTAGTTAATTTAGTCCCATTTCCACCCACCCAATCCAATCCATTTAGTTATAAGGAAACTGGTCCTTTAAATCCAGTCGGAGCCACCATACCAAATGGAAAAGGAGTTGTCCTAAGGTCCCGACCGGGTGGTTATCCCCGATGTTTGAAGCGAATGTCACCACAACACCTATACTTTCGGCGACGCCACCTTTGGTGACGTTCAGTTTTTGGTGACGAAGGCTCTTTTGACCCTCACCAATGAGCTTATGGTGACAATTTTCGCCCCTCACCAATGTGCTTTTTTCTTGTAGTGACATGAATAACAAGATATGATTTCCTTAAATGATCTGGGTACTATAAGAGCTTTAGGAGATTGTGGGCTACTTAAGTACTTCAAGTTGTCGGGAATGAGGAAACAGATAGAACTCCTAGAATTCCTTGTTCGAGCATGGGATCCACCGATAGAGGCTTTTCACATAAAAAATCAAGTGTTTTCCATAACATTTGAGGATGTGTATTTTCTCACAGGTTTGTCGAGGAGAGGTTTTCCCATTTCACTCACAATATTTTTCGTTGGAGGACAAACAATGAGGGATTATGTGATGCGGTATTGCTATCCAGGGTTAGAACCTAGCAAATATGGAAAAATAAACATCCACGATGTCAAGGATTTTTCTTTGAGAACCATCCTTTTCACGATCGCTAAAATAGCTAGCACCATTATACTCCATGTAGAAAACAGATCGCATATGCAGCATGCACTAGAGTGCTTAGAGCCAACAGTATTCAACTGGTCTGAAGTTGTTCTATCTCAGACAAAGGAACAACTGAATAGAGAAAAGGGAGGAAGGAAGAAAAATTTCAGTTATGGTTCCATTCTCATTTCCTTTGCTTTGGAACAGATTCCACTTATGCAGCCAGAACATGTAACATTGGATATATCTGGCCCTAGAGATCCTCGAATGCAGAGATGGGTAGAACTCATGGGTCGACATTCAGGCCAATCGACCGTTTTGTTCTCGACTACATTCTTCGCCTGGTTTCGGCGATATATTGTCGCCATTGATGAGTATGCATATGAAGGTGCCGACTTTCGAGGAGATGCAGATCTAGTATTACCAAAAGGCGCTCAGTGGGGTGAACTAGGTAAGAATGATTCGACCATATTTTTTTATTTTAATAAGGTTTATACAATTTTTTTGTGTTTTGATTTCTTTCCAAGACTAAAATAAAGGTTTAATGTAATGCAAATATCGGTCGCATTCAACCAGTAGAGGAACTAGTGCGCGAGGCGGATGCGCCAACAGAGAGGGCTGTCGGGAGAGCAGTCCTTTAAGACCTTCATATGGCTGAGAATCTTGCTAAGCTTCAAAAAAACCTAAAGGAATTGACCTTCGGGATTCTGGATTGCCAAATTGAAGAGTTTCCCATGCGTCTGTAGTGATACACAATTGGGGTTCCTAACTGTTGGATGCGGTTGCTCCGTAGGATTGCTATATCCATAGCATGCTATCATGAGCACCACTAGTTTACTCATGATTTTTGCATACATTTTGAGGTCAAATGACCAACGTGTCTTAGGCACAAATTTTTTAAAAACCTATAACTATCTATCTATGTGTTTTCAGATTTTTTCCTATGTTTAATGCACAATCCTATTCAATGATGTGAATGTTTTCTTTACCTATGTCTCAAATGTCTATCTAAAACTTGATTGGCTAATGAATTAGTTAAAGTGTTCAGATTTCTGGAAATGTGTTGATATTGAATAAAATAAAAATATCTCTCCAAAAGTCGAACTCTTAGGAATAATCTAAGAAGTATTGGATTTCTAACAGAATAAATACTAGTAAGTTGTAGTACCACAAGTTGTGAGTCTAACCTTATGATTATGTGGTTAGTACCAAATTAAATGGCATCAGAGAGAAGTTCGATCAATGTGCTATACTCAATGATATTATTCGTCGATATACCGATACAAATCCCTCAAAAACTCACTAACTCGCCTTTCAGAGCGAAAATGGCCAATGCTGCAGAGGATAGATTCTGCATACTATGACTAGCACCATTAGCATATCCAACAAATGGTTCTAAATATTCAGTCATCTGCGATGAAATTTGAAGAATATTACTAACGTCAAGAAAAATCTAAAAAAGAAATTAAGATAGTGAATGCAAATCAATAGCATATAAACAATATAATACAAAAAATTACTACGCTCATGATTAAGCATAGTAACATTTCAAATACAACCCATTTCTAGGTTGTGCCAATGGAATTCCATCATAATAAACTAATTCGTAGGTACCCATAGCAAGAAATATTTTGACAATATAGGGTCCATGCCATAATGGCTTGAATTTCCCTATACCTATTACATTAGCTTCTTGGTCGTAAAGAAGGACCAAGTCGCCCTCTGAGTAGATGTGAGGCTAGACGTTTTTCTCATATTGCACCTTTATTCGTCTCTTATGTGGTTCGTTAGCCAATTAGGCTTCACGATGTGTTTCATCTAGATGGATGAGGTTAAGGAGACGCGCTTCTTCTTCTGAGGTGTCAGGTAGTAAGTCTATCACGAGTTTTAATGATGATATTTCGCATTGGATTGGTAAGATAGCTTCGAGACCATACACCAATTGAAAAGCAGTAAATCTGGTCACATTTCTCAATGAGGTTCGATACACCCACAAGGTGGAGCAGATGATCAAGTTCCAGTTCCTTTTGCCGACTCCTATCATTCGTTGAAGCATTCGTTTAATAATTTTGTTAATAGCCTCAACTTTTCCATTTGATTGTGGATAATAAGGAGTAAAATTATCATGTGAAAATCCTAACTTGGCTGTCAATTCAAACATCATATGGTTGCAAAAATACTTCCCATGATCCGTAACTATAGCCCGTGGGACCCCAAACCATGCAATAACATGGTTGAAGAAAAACAATGCAACTGTTTTTCCTGTGTTGTTGAATGTAGGCATCGCTTTGGCCCATTTGGTAAAATAGTCGACTGCAACAATAATATAACCGTGCCCCCCAGACGAAGGAGGGTTACAGGTCATCAAATCGATACCCCATTTTGTAAGTTTTCCAGCAGAGACAATAGGATGCATTTGCGTTGGCGGTTTGTGGATTTTATAGTCATAAATCTGGCATGCATGACAAATTCTGACTGCGAGGATACAATCTCGAAAAATAGTAGGCCAAAAGTAACCAGCGCGGAGTATATTCTGCACGGTAGCATAACTAGATAAATGTCCACCACAAGCCCCAGCATGGCAATCATTTAACAAATTTTTGGCCTCCTCATGAGTGATACACCTCCTTAAAATGGTATCAACACCACAACGATAAAGTGTATCGCCGACGATTAGATAATCTTTGGCTTGGTATCGAATACGTCGCTGATTAGAGCAAGAGGTATTAGGTTGAAAAGTTTGGGTTTGGAGATAAATGATGAAATATCCATACCAGGGATCAGATGATATGATCAGAAATAGAGACTCATCTGGAATAGATGGTTCCGACATAATTGCATTACTATCAAAGGGAAGGTCACAGATAAGTTCAGCCAAAACTAAAGACTTCTTTGACTTGGATTTTATGAATTCCAAATAAAATTCCTGCAAAATGACGATCCATTTTGAATATTTTCCCCCTAGAAATTGACGTGATAATATGTAAGTCATGGGGTTGCATTTCAAAACTATTGTTGTTTTTCAAAGCAGGATATAATGGCGAAATATTTGGACAGCTTGAACGACTGCCAAGGCAAGATTTTCCACGTACAAGTACTTAACTTCCTTATCATTGAGATTACGACTCAAATAATAGATCGAATGTTCAATTCCATCTTCTACTTGGACCAAAAACACGATGATGGTCATTTCAGCCGTGATGATATATAGGAAATAATCATTTTGATAATTTGTAGAATACATTAATGACGCTCGAACAAGATGGTCCTTGACAACATCAAAACAAGCTTGCGCAACTTGGTCCCAATGGAAGGGAACCCCCTTTTTCAATATTCGAGTAAATCCTTTAGCCATTTTGGCGTAGTTTGGAATGAACCTTCTCAGGAAGTTAGCCTTTCCTTGAAATTTTTTTATCTGAAGTAAGTTTGATGGTGAGACAAATCAATAATGGCATGTACCTTCAGTGGGTCTGTTTGAATTCCTTCTTTTGAGACTAAGAATCCGAGAAATTGACTAGAACCAACACAAAACACACATTTGTGCAGATTGAGGCATATCTTGTAGTGTCGGTAGCGTAAGAAAATGGCTCTCAAATGCATCGGGTGATTAGTCTGATTTCATGAATGCGCTGGTAAATCATCTAGATATGGTTGAACAATGTGCTTGATGTTGTTGAAAGCATAATCCATTGCTCTCTAAAAAGCTGCCCCAGCATTCTTTAAACGAAATGGAAGTTTCTGATATGAAAATGTGCCCTAGGGACAGATGAATGTTGTCTTATGTTGGTCATCTGGGCAGATATTGATTTGATTGTAGCCGAAAAATCCATCCATGAAAGAAAATATTTCACATCTAGCACAATCGTCAATAATCTGGTCGATAAAGGGAGTAGGATAGTTGTCTTTTGGACAAACATGATTAACATCCCGATAATCGATGCACACTCTAATGGTTCCTTGTTTTTCATAACAGGAACAATATTGGAAACCCACTCAGTTAACGGAATAGGGTAAATGAAACCAGCATGCAAAAGTTTTTCAACTTCTTCTTTGATGGCAACGACTTTCTTCGGATGAACAAGATACATATTAATAGTGTGTTCAACTATACTAGTATCTATGCCTGGCATTTCCTCGTAAGACCAAGAAAATACATCACAAAATTGACGAAAAAGAGAGCGATATGAATCAAGTTCTGATGGAAAACAAGATACACCGACATGAATGTTTTCTACAATTCCAGGTTTAGTAGAAATATTGATAGAAATAATTTCTTCAATATTTGATAAATTTTTCTTAGATTCAATTGCATTAATCGGAAAAGAATTCAAAAATAAATTTTTAATGGATGGGTGATATAGCTCACTAAGATTATTTTATTCATAATATGGAAGATGGGAATGATGATGATAATCTTCCCATGGTTCTCCTTCTGCCATCATAGCTTCCAAAATATCTTCATCTGTTAAAATTTTTGAGGAAAATGGATCAGATGGAGTACCAAAATCTAATGAATGATCAACCCAAACACTCGGCGATGCTAATTTCGGATTTTCCACCCAAGCTAAATAGATTGATTGCTATTGTAGCTCAATGGGACTGAGCGGTAAAACATCAGCCAACGTAGAAATATTTGAAACACCCATACTCTCCCTTAAGCCAGATAGAGTGGAATAGATCATGTAGCAGGTCTCTATGCTTGCAATTTCTACCGACGTCGCGGACGCCAGTAATGCAAAGGTTCCCATAAGAGTGGAATCCTTTAAGAGTCCTACACCAATGTTCTGGATTTATATTTAGGGTAAGTGAATATACAAAATGCTTTCAGTTACCTGCGAAGCATAGGAAAAAAAGGATAATTGATTAATGATTGTAATTGTACCTTTATGAGGAAAGGCAACCATTCTAAAATATGTAGAAACAGTGGCAGTCATCACATATACCCATGGTCTTCTACGTAAAATATTATAGTCAAGGGGTCCGTCAATGACCTCAACATCAATACTTACTGTTTTTCCCCCTTATTCAAATTGCAAGTTATTGATAGTACCACAAGGTTTATATGTTCTTCCATCAAAAGCCTTCAACCGCGTCGTTGGTGATTGTGATAATCGTGGCGAGTTAATTGACTTCTAACAGTTTAGAGACATAACGCATGTAGATGCTCCCTCATCAATAATAGTGCGATGAACAAGGTGATTGAGAACATTTACTTTGATGGAGAATGCCAATTCTGCTAGTAATTGTGGCACATAGCCCGTATTATTAAAGACGACAAGATTATAATCAGTCGGATCAATTCCATCAATTTCCGACAATAAAGCCTTCTTCTAGCAGGGAAAATTTTGTAATACCTCAAGAGCAGACATATCTGAAGGGGATTGAGCCAAATCTTCAACTATATTATAATTTTGTGCAGCTCTTGCTCAAGGATTATATGTCGATTTATGAATTACTCCCTTCGATGGCTTAATCGTGAATTTAGGAATAACAGGAGGTGGTACCGATTCATTAGATGGATTCGTTTTCGGGGTAGTAGGTTGATCAGTGGCCAGAATACCATATTCTTTATTCCGTATCGACACCAAAATATCTTGTGAAGGTTTTGTAGTGGATAACATTAACACTTGGGAACTAGGAGCTGGATTCGTAGCAACCAAATTTGTGTCTGGATTTGGAAATGGGTCTGTCAACATCGCTGATGCATGAGAAGTCTTGACTATTTTTTAGACTTCAGCACGATGAGGACATTCCCTAACAAAATGTTCCTCATTATAGATTATGCATGGATAATGAGGTTTTCGTGGTCCTGATGTTTGATTAGATGATCGTTCCTACAGGTTAGAAGTTTGATTTTTATTTGATTTCCCCTTTTTCTTACTTCCTGGTTGCTTATCACTTTTTCCTTTGTCAAATGAGATGGCATTGATTTTAGAAGTAGGAGTAGGATCATATGCAGAAGTGTTGTGTGTGTTGGCAGTACCTATCAAGCCATCTTTGGCATGAGAGTTCTTTATTTGAGGAGGAACATTGAAATTAGATCGCGGCGCATTTGGTATTTTTTCGTAGAGCATGCCAGACTAAGTGTAAATAAATTCTAAATATTTGGCACGAGTGATAACTTTCCCTTCTGTGATGATGCCACCTTTATCCACATCCTCAGTTATAGATGGTAATAGGGACTTGATGAACCATTCAGCAAGGAGATGATCGGGAACAAATGTCTTAACCATTCGTCGAGGACAATGCCACTCATGAATATGATCTGAAATGTGAGTAGCGTTACTCTGTTTGAAATTGTTCAAGAGTTTCGTTCTAGTTTTGTATCTGATCAGTAACTAGAAATTTGTTAAAAGGACAGTAGCTAAGGCAGTGAAATTGTCGAAGGAAGCTCTAGGCAATTAAATGTACCATTTAGCTACCAGACCTGTGAGCGTTCACTAGAAAAGACGTAATCTAATAGAATCATCATTTAGGGAGTTTTATGAACACCATAAATGATAAGTCATAACATGAGTTGATGGATCTTCTCCAGGGTTTCCATTGAATTTAGGAATGTCGAAGGGTAATTTATGTGGTATCACCAGCCACCAAGGAGCATAATTGATAGGATTGTTGGTTAACCGGTTTAAATCTGGTAATTCCAATGTTGCAACAAAAGGAAACTATATATTAAGGTCAAGTTGAGCATAGCCAGGATAAGATGACATTTCTTGGGAAATAGGTATTTGAGCACCGGCATATGGGATTTGTTGTTGGTAACCCAAATAGGGGTTGTTTTTCATAGCAAACATTTGAGAGTTATGTTGACCAAAACCTAGATATGATACTTGTTGATATGAAGTTTGAGGAATTTGCGCTTGTGGCTGCCAAGGGGTTTGTCCACCAGTGTTATAACCAAAATTATTGTAAGTTGGATTCGGTTGATATGTATAACTAGATTGCGTTTGTGACATCCCATAAAATGGTACACCAGCTTGTGAATAAATGATCCCTGATACAGGTTGTTGTAAATTAACCAAAGGATTTTGATATTGAGTTGAAGAACTTGCTTGATAAGGTTGATGTACAAGATTTTGATTCTGTAATAGGGGTATAGATGTATTAACAAGTGGTAATGAAGTGGGTGTAATAGGTTGAATTGGTTGATACGATTGGACAACAATTTGTGGTTGGATAGGCAGAGTGGGCTGCCATTGAAAAACATTTATGTCAACATTAGTTTGACCAAAATGCAATTGAGTGCTATCGTATTGGGTGACCATAGGTTGTCCCCCAGCATAAGGAGGATAATAAGACAAAAAATATTGTTCTCCAAATGCTGGGAGTCCAGTTGATATGGTACTTAAAGGAATTGACCCATAAGGACCGACTTGATATTGCCCTGATGATGGATGTAATGATTCAATTCGTTTAGTACTAACTATAGGACTACCAGTTAAAACACCAGATGATGACATTGGTAATGAACATGGTCTTGAATATTGACCAGAGAAAGTGCCAGACAATGATTTTTAGCTTGTTGGGACCGAAGGGCCACCATGCAAATATGACTCTGGTGAGGTTGTGAACATTGACGAAGTAGCGAGGGTAGGAGCTGACGTAATTGGAACAGCAGACCCGACCGAAGATGTTGGTCCAAGCATGGTTGTATGAACAAATGTATAATCTTCGAAATCAATGGGAGTTTGAATGGCAATGGGATAAACAAAAGTAGATGGAAACGATTGAGGAAAAGACTGGTACAGTTAAAGGTCTCCCTCAAAGTGGGTTTGACTTAAAGGTGTATCAGGTTGTGGGATTTCTTCAATCCTGATTAAACTAAGAGGAAGAACTTCACCGTCAGGCCCAAAATATATTTCAAATGGTTAACTGTGTGATATAGGAGTTTCAGTGGCTACAGAAATTTTTGGGATGACCAAGGTAGGAACAACTTCCAGTTGTTCAGGATTCATATTTTCTGGTAAAGAAGAGACAAGATCTGGATCAATTTGTGATTGAACAACGTTGGGTCCAGGAGGTATGGTCTTAGCGATTGAATGGATTGTGACCATGCGTAGCTATGAAGACTCTGTTTCAACAACAATAAATGAACCGGGATGTGTAGAAAAAATTTGAGCTAACTCTTGTTTAAATGATGATGTTTTGCCAGAGGTACGAATTGTACTTTATTCGGAAAATCATGATCGCCCTCCCCTACTAGAAGTAACTTTTGGCGGTAAAGGTGGTTTTAAAGCTAATATACGTGAACAATGGGGGGTAGGATTGTGTTTTTCCACAATTACTGATTTATTTTATCGAAAAAAAAAATAAACAAAAAGAGGGTAATGCTAGGCAAAAGGGTTTACCAAGAAACTGTGAACTGCAGAATACCTCCTGGCGAACCAAGAAGTACGGGCAGGTAATCTCCTCGAATGCTGTGTTTGGTCTATGATAATTTCAGGGTGGCCAACTTGATTCATTATGGATGGATAGCACCTAAAAGTTATCCTCCCAAATATACCTGAAGGTACATGGAGGCCCAAGTCCAAATTAGCGATGTCTGATGCAAAACTGCACAGTGAGAGCACCCCTTTATACTTATCGTACTGTAACACTGCCTGATATACACGAAATTACATGGACAAGTTACGATATAATTACGTACGTGGAGTGAGGTATCACACTTGGAATGTATCGCAGACAAGTTAACGACAATTTCTATGTTTTACGACGCCGGAACACATCTCCAGCCTTGACCTTCTAAATGTTATCTTTAATGTTTCGATGCATTGTTAAGTAAATTGAGATTTATTTTATGTTGATCTTGCTTAACAATTTGCCTTTCAGGTTCAACACGATGATGTATATAAAATTCCTAAAATGCAGCTAAGAATGATAAACAAACTTTCACTTTCAGCTTTTTCAATGAAGAACCTAGCTACTAAGGTAAGAGAATGCTAGTTTTTTGGAAAGAGAGAAAATAATTTGTGAGTAAAAAAATC
Organism: Pinus albicaulis; assembly: GCA_034641835.2. NCBI lineage: Eukaryota > Viridiplantae > Streptophyta > Pinopsida > Pinales > Pinaceae > Pinus > Pinus albicaulis. The sequence continues at coordinate 1,375,770,104 of CM076582.1, forward strand.
AATGAAGAAAAACAAAATCAATGAATCACAAAATAAATGCATATTTCCTAATGTTCCTTTTGTAGAAAACACACAATCCTACATGCTAATGCAAGTTTTTCTTTCCAGTTTCCTCAATGATATGAATGTAGAAAAGAAACTAGGTGCACTAGATCAATAATCGAAATGCTTTTTAGTTTCGAGAAATGAAGAATACAAACAACAATTTCTCTTTTGAAGGAAAAACGAGGATTTCAACAACAATTTCTCCTATCAAGGAAATGAATATTTTATGACAATTTCCTATTTCGAAAGAAAACGATTCTTAATGCGACCATAAAAGGTACTTTGAAATCAACTTGTCAATGATAATGAAAAACTTTTTAAAAAAACATTGAACAAATTTTCAGTCAAAGGAGAAGAAGTATATAGAATTACTGGTAAATTGAGCATCAAAATTTTCAGAACACAACAACAAACAAAACTGAAGAAAAGTACAAAGTCAGATTCAAGGGAATTTGGTCCCTTTCAGGAGCCAACGCAGTCTCCAAGGGGATACAGTGCTCTGCAATGCAGGCTTGGAAGGGAGACAGTGCTCTGCAAAGCATTGTACCCTAACTAAGGGTGCATTGGGCACAATAAACAAAGAAAAAGCTATTGTTTGGCTCACTAACTTTGAAAATTAAGCTCTAAAAAAGTATAATCTTTACGTGAAATTGCTACTAGGTGGATTTAGAAAGAAAATCAGAGACTAAAACACCTAGAAACAAGAGAAATTATCCCCAGCAGAGTCACCAGTTTGTTGGGCTAGAATTGCAATCTATGGATAAATTACGCTTCCCTAGGCAAGTGTTAGCCTAGAACAATAGGTGAAAGACTATACTACCATTTCTCTTAACTCAGAACAGATACACAGAGAGGATTGGATGCTTACTTGTTTCAGTCGCTTCCAAACGGTTCCTTTCTGTCGCTTCTGCTATAGCTTCAAATTCAAGAAGTTTTGTTGGCCGAATGCTTCCTGCAAGAAAGAACACTAAAACAGTAGAAGATGCAATAATATAGATATCTATTCAAGCTATTTAGCTAAATCATTTAAGCATAAACTACATTCATCAACCAAGATCTTACAATATGGAAAATCAAAGTTAACATAGATGCATGTAGGGAAAAACAAGAAGTGCTCTTTATTAATGATAGAAGGAGAGGTTACAACCTAATGACTGATTTGAAGTGACCTTCCAGTAGAGTTCCCAAGTCTCATCACAGCATAAATCTCTCTAGCAGTAGCTCCAAAAATCAAACTCTCTATTGCAAATTCTCCAGCATTTCTCTACTCAAATTCTTCCTCCTCAAACACTTAGATCTGTGTTCAATTTATAGATGAACTGTAGGTTGTTTTTCAATCAATAGAATTCCATAAATAGGAAAGACATGTTTCCATTCATGTAGATGTCAAATGGACACTTGGATCTGAAGCTTGACACATGTGAACCCTTCTAGAAGACACTGGCCAAGTGGAGATTTCGGAACAATGAGAATTTCACTCCCAATGTGACTAACACACCTTTCAATGTCGGGAAGTGCTCTGCAAAGCAACCTTGAATGGGGCTACCTGCATATGAAACACACTTAGGCCCCTTAAAGCCTAAGTTGGTGAGCTCTCATATGTTAAATAATAAGCTTCAAAGCATGGAAACCCTTGGTTGATGAAAGTCTTGTTTGATTTATGTTATTTCCTGTCTTAGGGCATACAAAAACTGAGATGATAGGGAATGATAGACCCTTGATCACCGGTCCTGGAGATGATGCCCAGTTAACTAGGTCATTGGGAATGGTGCCCAAATTGACCTATAATACCAACTTCCGAGGCTGAAATTAGGAGTGAAGAAAGGTAACCACAGAACAAATTTTAGCTAGGTAGCTAGCCCTATCTAACCAGAGATGGCTCTCTCTGTGTCACTTTTCAAATATTCAATTTTGGGTTGAGTACCACATTTTATGCTAGATATGAATTAATTTGTTTTAGAAATTGTTTAATAATTTGTTTGCTAGATAAAAATTATAATCAGTGAAATCTAAAACTTATCTCAAAGATTGAATTGTAGAAAATTGAGCAAGGAAAGATAAGCAAACTATTTGAGCACATTTAATTTGTCATTAGTGTATAGTGGTAGAAAACAAATGGGCCTGAATGAACATTTTACTAAATTCATTCATTAGAAGAATAGACACATTGTAAAAATATTTATAAACATAACATTTGACTGAACTCTTTTTATATATTGATAAAAAATTTTACATAGAAAGTGAAATGGAAGTGAAACAACATAGAAAGGCACAGTGCTCAATAAAAATACCACATGAATCTCATAAAATTATAGCAACTCCTTTGATTTTCATTAATAACGGGTCCACAGTAATACACAGAGTTTCAAAACTCAATTATCCAACAGTAATACTTCTCACAACAAAGTATATATAGAAAAAAATAAAAATAGAATAGTTACATTAAAGGTTATCATAACCGATAGCACTTTATTTGCTAACTAACTTCTAACTGCATTATGGAAATAAATTTAATATTTTGTGCTGGCACTTATTTAACTGGAAACTGTTGTTGAATGAGATGTTTGCAGGATACGCTGGCTATCAGTTGACTGTTGATCTAGAAAAAATTGACTTTTCTACTTTCACTAATTACTCTTGAAACTCACATAGATTTTCCCAGCGCTCTTGATTAGGGATAACTAATTTAATTACCCTGTAGTAAATTTCATCAGTTTAAATATATTTAGCAAAAGTGGGATTCACCAAAAATACATGTTTGATCTGTTGTACCTTAAGAAACAATTCCTTAGCTGTGATTAGGAATCCGTGCTTAAGACATTGGTATAATTATGTCATAGAAATATTGAGCTTCATTTAATCACCTCCAGATTTTAATCATTAAACCCAAAAATTAAATGCATACAAATGTCTCACAATGCTATTATTTGTTGATATAGAATGAAATGATCAGAAGAACATGAAAGGGAAGGAGCCCAAAGTGATATGTTGTTGTATAGGATTTATCAATTTAAACTTCAGAATAATTATAAGAAAGGAACAATTAAAATGAAGGAGCGCCTATTAAGGGTTTTAACTCTTATTTACACACGTAAAAAGAGACCTGCAACTTCGATACTTCATTTTATTCAGAGACAGAAAACACCATGTAAACAATAAGACACATCAATATCAAAAAATGCTAGAAGCTTGTTTTTCATTCACTAATAACTTGAAATTTGAGTCTAAAGATAACTGCCTGGAGGTCAAAAAACCCACCCCCCACTCCTCTTCTTACCTCTACTTTTATATCTGCCATCTAATCTAACTTTCTAACTACTATGACCAATTTTAAAACTGATTCTTGAAGTAGTTTAGGAAAGTTTGGGATTAATTAAATTTACAAAATACTTGTTTTAATATTATATATATATATATATATATATAAAACCAAAAATAGGATCTCACCCTATTGCAAGTTAAAAAGGATGAACATTGCATTTTGGGTCCCATCGTTACACCCATATGCATTATTGACAAAATCATCCATGGTTTTTGAAAACCAATAACTGCCTACGGAAGCACTCGTAGCAGTTTCTTGACAAAGGGCTGAGTGATACCGTAATGCATCGTAACCATCGATTTGTGAATAATGGTTCAAGCCAAAAAATTCTACGGGGGCACTATTTCTCATAAATTATGATTATTTTGTGATGCCGCAAGGCCATAGGATCTAGGCCAGATGATCCAAGTCACTAATTTAACTTACATATTATATGTGTTTGCTTCCGTCAGTTAAGTTTTTCGTATCATCATTCACAGGATAGGTTTCACCTAAAACCTTGATAAATTTATTATTATTTTATTTAGGAAGAGGGACAAAGAAAGGAATGTTGCCCCTCTACTAATAATGAAGAACCATTTTTGCAGTTGTCATTAAGTCAGGTTCTTTTCCCTTCAAACGCTTGCCTAACATCTTGCACAATTGATAGAGGAAGTCACTATCATTTTTTCAATCCTACAATTCATAGGCTCTTTTGAGGTAATCCATTTTCACTCGACGAAGAACCTCACCAATGTGTTCAGATGCATCCTGTATATTTGCAACACGAACCACTCCCTTGAGCACAATATCCATTTCATAATTGTGGTTGTGGTAAACAACCCCAGAACAGTCAATTAAGAAGGTGTGTTTTGTAAGAGTGACATATTGCCATATTTTTGTCTCACATTTTCAGTTCGCAAAGTATTGATTACAGATGATTTCCCAACATTAGGATATCCAATGAAGCCAAATGATATTGCTTACTCTTCATACGTGAAAACTGCCTAAGAACTGAAAGAAGAGAACTCTTGCCAAATGAGTTTGTGATGCTCACATGGAAAGCAAGTAGGATACTCCCGTGAGAGCACGTGAAGCCACCCTTTTGTAGCCTGAGAAGGAACAAGGTCACACTTGTTCAGTAAAAGGATGAGATGCTTATGCTTGCAATTTTCTTTCAAATGTTTTTCCAAGTGATGACACCTTGTACCCTGAGGGTCCCTAGCATCCAAGAAATTTTGGGTAGGACTGAAATCTGAACATATCTTCAGCAACAGATGGCATAAATGGCCTTAGCAAATCAGCTGCACTCCTACCAATCTTTGATTCTTCTATTAAACCTTCAGTGACGATAGTCAGACTTTAATTTAGCATCATTAGGACTAGAGGCATCTAAAACAAATGTGACAGGAAAAGTCTCAACGCTTTCTGTAATAGCTTCTAGAGCTAATGTTTTTCTTTGCATTGATCCAATAGTAGGGAGTTTGTCTAAAATAGCTCCTTGTTAGCAATGCTACTTTTTTATGATATGATTTTTGAAAACCTAAGCTTGCCATGTGAGCCACTATATCCAAAAGCTTAAGCCGTAAGACTCTTCCAAACTCTTAATGAAAAGAGGTAATATCATCTCCACAACTTCATGCCTTTTTAGCGGAAGCATTATGTCAGCTAACAATTGTATCACATTCAAATGGACTACAAAGACATTTTACTTCTCTTTTCCTCCTTTTAATTTTCTGATACATTTAGCAATATATGTTGAGCTTGTGATTAACAACTTGACCATGTTCCAGTTCTTCTTAATTTTCTAGTAATCATTTGTCAACAACCTTGAATTTCTAAGAAAGTCTCTCGAGTTTTAGCTGAGAGATATTGTGCTACAACATGATCTCATACTAAATGTAAATGCCATTGCTTAATGCTCCCAAAAATGCCTTTCCTGTTAATGTGCCTTTAATATTTGAAAAATTTCTAGTATCCCTGGCAATTTCCTGAAGTCTTTTTCCATAGTCATCTCTGGTCACCAATTTATCATTAATTACAAAAAGTGAAGGAAATCCTTTTTGTGTCGAAGACTCTATCCCGCTGAAAAATATTTGAACTGTAACCTCCAGACTATGACATTTTTCTTCAAGATGAAGAATAAATTCTTCTTTGTTGGCGCTTTCTTCACTTCCAAGATGGTTTCTGTTCTGTCATAAATGATCAATTCATCCAGTTCATACATGTTCTTTGAATTCAAAAATCTAATGATATTGTTTGTTGTGGTAGAATTTTCTCCCAGTTGTGCTTTGATTTCTATAATGGCTTCATTTTCCTTCCGTATCAGCTCCTTTGCTCAAATATGATTTGTAAACTTGGCCAAATTTCAGTGATAGACTCTGTGATGTCTGCCCATATTATCTCTTTCATGCGGTCCAAAGTATTACCAATGGCAGATTATTTTTTCTCTTTCTTGTGCAATAGAAGTATATAATCCTGATGTAGACAATGTCGGCTCTTCAGCCTCCTGTAGTGTGCCTTCTATCCATTCAATCTTATTCATGTAATTTTCAATTTCTGGTCTAGGTGTATGAAAATATAGTGTATATTTATTTTCCACCCTCAATTTGGAAATGACACCAACTGGATCATAAGACCATGTAAAACTTGGGCTAAACTACATTTCCTTCAACAAATTATCTGCCTCCTCCCTTGGTGTCCTGCTATTACAGATAAAAGGACCTATCTATGTATTAATTTTAAACTGTGATTTCTTTTTAGTAGAGACAAAATGCACTTCATCTGCATTAATCATTTGTATAATATACTCTAATGCAAAAATCATCATGGGGAGGAATTTGGGAAAGTATAAGGGGAAAATACACATCCATAAAGTATGAGTTATGTTTAATGGCTGTAAATTGGTAATCCCATGTATTGCAATTGAAAAATCAGAGTGAAAGTTCAAAACAGGTGTTCAATGGTGAATTTATGGGAAATTGAACTATTTCCCATTTGAAAATGGACACGGGTACGTCGCCTAATGTTTAGCCATTGAATTTATTGGTTAACAGTTAGGAAAACAAGGGAATTAAGTTGTTTGGATGGTTATAGTCCACATAAAAAATGACATGATTGGTGGGAGGAAGAAGTGGTTTAATATTAGCGGGTAAGCGTGATTTCGGAGGGGTGTTAGAGCTATAAGTGGTTTCATGTGGGGGGGCGGGGTGCGAAATCACCTACTCGTGAAATGTAGCAGTGGGGTTGGCCTTCAATACCACTTACCGCATGAATATGAAAATAAATTTACACCTACAAGAATGGGGAACTTTACCACCTTTCATTCCTACATATTAAACCTCTGCAATATTGTCTCAACATGCCTTGATATAGCCAAAGTTTTTTTTTTACTCAATATAACTTAATTTCCATGTCCTAAATGAACTATGTAGCACTAATATCAATCATATAAAATTTATAAGACAACTAAGTTTTAACTTCCTGGATGATTTCCTTATCATTTCCAATTAACAAAATACCAGCTTAGATCCATCTTAACTCTGGATCTATCAAGTGTAGAGAGGGATCAAATATCTAGAAGTGAAAACCTATTTTTCGAGTGCAAAACTCGAGGAAAGGTTTGCACCTCGAGAGATTTGATCCCACTTGACACTTGATAGATCTAGAGTTAAGATGGATCGAGGTTAGTTTCAGTCGTGTGCGGCCAAGGAAAATATATCGAACATATGATTAATTTTGTCAATAATATGTAAATACAGATAATATAAATATAATCATTTTATATATGCTAAATATGTCTGGTATTTATCTGGTCATTTTAATTTTAAAATTTTCTTAGTTACCTCAGTTTTTTGAGATGATAAATATTGTTAGTAACTTTAATCATGAAATATTTTTTTTGAATGCAAAGTGGCAATGTAATAGTGTTGAATGATAGAAAATGAAAATAATAAGAATGTATTCAATTACAAATAGTCCTCATGGTGATCAATCTCAAATTATTTTCTTTTACTATTCTTATTGTCACCGTTGTTAGTTTTGTCATCTTTTCATATCGATTATATGAAAAGGACAATTGAAATAATAAACCATTTAAATATTTAGCTTGAACTATTGTAATAAAAATCATACATTTTCTCCCTTGCTCTTCAATATTAATAGGTTTATTTACTATAAAAAAAATATTAATGTACATTATCAATAATTTTGTGTTCTTTGTAATATCCGAAAATGGGAATGCAACAATGCATAAGCACAATAATGGAATACCAGTAAGAAATTAACTCATAAAATGTGTTTAGAAACACATACCCATCAATTAGTGTTACAACAACAACTTATTATTCCTTTTATGATCCCAAACGTTGGGGAAATGCAACAATTTATGCCCTAAAAACGTTATTCCCAAAGAATTGTGGTATAATAGGAAGAAATAATGTTGGGATCCCTTAGATAATGTATTATGGGCCTTATATCCATAAAATATTCATAAAAAATTCCTTTTTATGGTTTAAACAGATCTCTCGGTCCCGATATGACTTAAAAGCACTGAAATCCCATGACTTGAGCTATATAGAAATTTCTAAAGCATGCACAGCGTGATTTTATGAGGGTTTCAGATGAAATATGGTATAAAAATCAGATCTAGAGTTTATTACCTCAATACATGGAGAAAAATGGAGATCTAGCTCCTTTTACACATCAGAAAGATAACCCGGCAAGGGTTTCATGAAAGCACAATGTACAAAATGTTAGATCTGCAGATTTGGATTTGAAAAATGCATTCTACTAAATCTCTATATACATACAGCTGAATAATACAAGAAATGAAGGAGGATCATTCTTACAAGCTTTCCGAGAGAAGGGTTGGCCCTTGTCCTAAGGAACAAGTTGAAGATTGAGGGATTTGACCCTCACACTGCAACTCTACAAGAAATAACGTAGTTCCTGCAAAGGACTTAGATGATGGAAATGATTTGGCCAAATTCCAAGATATGAAATTCTTCTTAAAATCCTCCTCACTGGTCTCCCAAAGGAATGAAGGCTTCCTCCTCTGAAACACAAGCTCTGGAAGTGGTGTTGAGAATTCCCACTACAACACCCTACAACACAACGTTATACTGCTACAGAAATAACGTTGTAGCTGAAGGAGGATTCTTGGCCACCAGCCTGGATGTGGGGAAAATCAGTACAAAATCCTTCAAGAGGCCTCTCAAGAAAGGAGAAGGATCTCCTAAACAGGAATGCCTTCTGCTAAGCAGCACAACAATCTCAACTAAACAGTTGAAGAAAGAAGAATAATCTAAGCAGACACATCAAAATATCATTCATAAGATGTCTTGCTATGGATGCCTTGCCCTCCTTTTAAACATGTGTGAGCCTTCTTGCCTTGGGCCCCACTCATTAGGGTTTCCTCCACCAAGGAATATTCCTCCCACTATCTCTACGCTATCTCACAAGATGATTTCCACCTCCTATCCCAACGCTGTTGACTTGGTCAAACTTGACCTTGTCCACATGTAAAGGTCCCTGTTCACACATGAGAGTGTGAAATCCAGCTATTATGTTGATCCCCTTTCACACTATGAGGGATTTTATTCAAATTTTTAATATGCATGGGCCTCCTTACCCATTTATTCAAATCTTGGGTGCCAAAGACAAAAATCAATATTCCAATTAGTTGCATGCTAAATTTGGAATATTACATTCTTACACTGAAATAAATGCACAATCTTAATCTAATCAGTTTAAAATTAATGTACCATCAATGTACATCCAATTACATCAAATCATAAATCAACGTCTACACTAAAATCAATGGACCTAATGCAGGTAATCAAATCGGATTAGAAATTAACATCTACACTGAAATCAATGCATCTAGTGCAAGTAAGAAAATAAGATTAGAAACCAACATCTACACTGAAATCAATGCATCTAGTGGAAGTAAGAAAATAATATTAGAAACCAACATCTACACTAATATTAATGCATCTAGTGCAAGAAATAAAATAGGATTAGAAATCACCATCTACACTGAAATCAATGAATTTAGTGCAAGCAATCAAATAGGATTAGAAATAATCTACATTGAAATCAATGCATCTAGTGCAAGCAGTCAAATATAATTAGAAATCAACATATACACTGAAATTAATGCATCTAGTGCAAGAAATCAAATAGCATATGAAATCACTGTCTACATTAAAATCAATGCATTTAGTGTGAGCAATCATATAGAATTAGAAATCATCTGCATTGAAATCAATGAATCTAGTGAAAGCTATTAAATATAATTAGAAATCAACATCTACACTAAAATCAATGCATCTAGTGAAAACAATCAAAATGGATTGTAAATCACCATTTACACTAAAATCAATTCATCTAGAGCAATAAATATTCTTCCCTATCTCCCCCCTCGAATGTAGGAAATTACAAATAGTCTTCATTGTGATCAATCTCAAATTATTTTCTTTTACTATTCTTATTGTCACCCTTGTTAGTTTTTTCATCTTTTCATATCTATTATATTAAAGGGACAATTGAAATAATAAACCATTTAAATATTTATCTTGGACTATTGTACAAAACATCATACATTGTCTCTCCTGCTCTTCAATATTAATAGGTTGATTTACTATAACAAAAATATTAATGTACATCGTCAATAATTTTGTGTGGCTACACTGAAATCAATGCACAATCTTAATCCAATCACTTTAAAATTAATGTACCATCAATGTACATCCAATTAATCAAATCATAAATCAAAATCTACACTAAAATCAATGCACCTAATGCAGGAATCAAATAGGATTAGAAATAAAAATGTACATTTAAATCAATGCATCTAGTGCAAGTAAGAAAATAAGATTAGAAACCAACATCTACGTTGAAATATATGCATCTAGTGCAAGAAATCAAATAGGATTAGAAATCACCATCTACACTGAAATCAACGCATTTAGTGCAAGCAATCAAATAGGATTAGAAATCATCTACATTCAAATAAATGCGCCTAGTGCAAGTAGTCAAATGTAATTAGAAATCAAGATATACACTGAAATTAATGCATCTAGTGGAAGCAATCAAATAGCATTGAAATCACTGTCAACATTGAAATCAATGCATTTATTCAAAAATCATCTGCATTGAAATCAATGCATCTAGTGCAAGCAATTAAATATAATTAGAAATCAACATCTACACTAAAATCAATGCAAGCAATCAAAATGGATTATAAATCACCATTTACAGTGAAATCAATTCATCTAGAGAAATAAATCTTCTTCCCTATCTCCCCCCTCGAACTACATCTCTCTTTCCCTCCATCTCTCCACTCTCTCACATCCCCCCTCTTCCTTCCTCTCACTCCATTTCTTTCCCACACACACACACACACACACACACACACACACACACACACATATATATATCTCTTCACCCTCCAACTATGTTACTATATCCCTCCCTCTCTCCTTCTCTCTTCCCTTCTCTCCATATCTCCTTCTTTCTCTCTTTATCTCACCCTAAAACATACACACACTCTCTACATATATCCATTATCACTTCATCTCTCTCTCCACTTCTCACTCTCTATGAATTCCTTCTTCCCTCCCTCTCCCCTCCCTCTCCCTCTCCCTCCTTATATCCTCTCTCTCTCTCTCTCTCTCTCTCTCTCTCTCTTTGGCCTCAAATTGTCTCTCTTCCCCCATAACTCTCTTCCTCTATATGTTCCTTCCTCTCTCTCCCTTTCTCTCCTGCCTTCCTCTATCTTTTCCTCTCTCTCTCTCTCTTTTCCCTCCTATCCTCTTTCTTCCCCCACCACTCTCTCTCCCTCTCTCAACATCTACACTAAAATCAATGCATCTAGTGCAAGAAAAATAGGATTAGATATCACCATCCACACTAAAATCATCGAGTGCAAGGAATCATTTTCCCTCTCTCCCCCCTCCAACTCGCTCTCTCTTTCCCTCCCTCTCTCCACTCTCTCGCATCCTCCCTCTCTTCCTTCCTCTATCCATTTCTCTCCCACATCTATTTCTCTCTCTATATCCCTCTCTCTCCCTCTCTTCATCCTCCAACTATGTTACTATATCCCTCCCTCTCTCCTTCTCCCCCCATTCCCTCCATATCTCCTTATTTTTCTCTTTATCTCACCCCCAAACATACACATACTCTCTCTATTTATCCATTTTCACTCCCTCTCTCTCTCCACTTCTCGCTCCCTTTTTATTTCTTCTTCCCTTCCCCTCTCACCCTCCAACTCCATCTCTATATCCCTCCCTCTCTCCTCCTCTCTCTCTTCCTTCCTCTCTTTCCCTTCCTCTCCTACCTCCCTCTCTCTTCCCCCATCTCTTGATCTCTCCCTCTCTCTCTTTTCCCTCCAATATAAAATTCAGGAGCAATAGAAAAATATGGTATTTGGCCCACGGTATTTAGCCCATGGTATTAAAATGGTATTTTTCCCATAGCCTTCACCTAAATAAAACTTTTTTAAAATGCTTCTTTAAATATAAATAGGTTTATGGAGTAAATACAAAAAGAGATTTTATTTACTTACCATACCACGTAAATAAATAAAAATATACCTCCTGTACATTTCAAATGTCTACTTACATTACATTTATTTACTTACCATACCCCATAAATAATTTTTCTTACCATACCACCCGTAAATAATTTACCATATCTCTAGGGTAAGTATAAAAAGATATTTTATTTATTTACCATACTCCCTGTAAATAAATAAAAATATACCCCCAATACATTTCAAATATTTACTTAAATTTCATTTCTCACATTACATATACACATGTGCCTTATACTCCGACATATCAAAAGTTTACATTACATAAAAAAAAGGTAAAAAAATAAATTGCAGGAGCAATAGAAATCAGACTTGAAAATATTGAAAATCAATTGCAACTCATGGACACGGAAATCCTTCCCAAAAATATTACTTTCCAAATGAATCCAAAGCAATTCTAAAATCCTTTCCCACAAATATTACTTTCAAACAACTCCCGAAATCCTTTCTCACAAATATTATTTCACTGTTCTCACAATCACAGAGATGCTTCCTCACAAATAAAATATAAGACTTTGTTTGTGTTAAATTTATATATGTATGGAGAGAAGTGACTTTTCATTAGGGCCGACATTAGATTAATTAGATTAAATGTTAAATGTTAAATATTAAACATTATTTTTACATATATCTTTACATGTTTACTATTATGTGAGATAGATAATGCATATAGTGTATTCAAATACCAACCTACCTAATCCAAATTGATTAAATTTAATAATATTAATAATATAATATGTTAATGTGAATATTAGAGTTAATATTAATATTAGGGTTAATAATGTTTTTTTTTGGCATGGTATTAATAACAATTTGGCCCACACATTTTTATTAAGAGTAATTGGGAGAAAATTTCTGCTCCTACTGGCTGTGGCCATGACCTAGGCGCCAACCCTTTGTAGATTTCTTCTCTCCGCCCTTGGTCCTATGGCCCCTCTGGTGGCTACCCTGGAGGTGGCTCCTCCACCAGATCATACTTAGGCGTTCATGACTTTGATAAACTCATTAAACCCCTCTCATCCTATTACACTAAAATTTTCACCATGATTTTTTACTGTCTGTGTGGGTTCATTATTACTCATACAATACTCCCTTAGAAGTATACAAACATCAAGTTCCTAAAACCAAGCCTTGAAATTGAGAGAAAAGCTTATAAAAGTCATAAAAATACTTGTAACACACTTTCTCTTAGTATTACGTATGGTGCCGCATCTGTTTCTTTTATAACATGCGGAACCGGCCGCAATTTCTCTTGATTTAAGGTGTGGTTCCCTGTAAAAGGTAAAGTGAAGGCGGAAGTAAAATTTGGAAGCCCAGCTTGTTGAATCTGGAAGCTTCTGGAAGAAATTATTTAGTGGAAAGTTCACTCCTTTCATGTACATTCATCCCTCCATTAAAGGAGCCTACCCCTTGGTATGTGGAACTTAATCCCTTGAAAGAGGATTCCATCCCCTTTTATTTGGAGCTGCAACCTCTTCTCTTTTGCTATAAATTGAGGCCATAGTTTAGCCTCAAGGGGAGTTAGGCTTTGAGATTTTTTGAGGAGAATTGCTGGAGAAACTCAGACTCTCTTAACTGATTATCATATGGGAATGATTACACACTCATGTGTATGTTAGTTGAGAGAGTGCAAAGGCTTGTCAAAGAAGAGGAAACACTTGTTCTGGACCCCAGAAGGAGTTGTACGACATCAAGGAAAACACGGTTGTAAGGTTCCATTTTTCATTAAAGATAATACAAATGGATCCTATTTTCTCAATCAGTTGTTTATTTAAATGGCTTATTTCTTGAATTCCTTGATCATCAAGATAGGTTTATGGTTTATGAATTAGTATATATTATGTAGGTGCTTCTGATTCTTTCATTTTTTTTATTGCAGATCCCAAAAGGAAACGTATTCAAAGTGATAGGAAAGAAGAATACGATTAGTGTTGGACTACAAGTAAGTCCTAAATCCTTCATTATAGATAATTATAGATCAAGTATAATCTAGAGAAAGTAGTTTACATCTATCTGTTTGTTGCTAGTTATCATAAGATACTAGGGAGATCTGTCTTATCTGTAAGAACGATTTATCTATTGAAAAAATTGGCGACTCCACTGGGGAATGGATCTTGAACTTTGTTTTCTTTTATTTTTGACTTGTGAAAATATTTTTCTGATTTTGATTAATTGATACTGGCTTGAGTAATTTATTCCTGTAGAATCCCTAAAAAGTGTTTTAGAATTTTTTATGTTTCTTTAAGTTTTTTGTTCTCCGCATTTTGTCTTTAGGCACAGTGAGGTCGGATCCGCTATTTTCCTGGATACATAGTGCGGCACCACACCTATTTACACTAAAACATGTGGACCCTGAGAATTTTTTTTGAAAAACTTAAAATTCTCTTTTCCAGGATTGGTTTATAGGATTCTCAGTATATACCCAGACTTGTATGTTCTGTCAGAAAGCTTTGTCTGGGAGTTTCTTTCAGCATTTTTAAGTTTTGAATGATTTTCTACAAGATCTACATGTTATAAGTGATTTTTGCTTTGTCTTTGTGTGACTCAAAGATTAGAAACCTCTGTATACCTTAGAACACTGGTATTTCATTGTTTTCTTGTTGAGTCTGTGACTTCAGAGCAGAAATTGTTTTATAAGAATTAGATCCCATTTTCTCATTTGCAAATCTTTTATAACTTTTTCATTAAGTTTTGAATTTCACTTAAAAAACCATAATTAGATGTTTTTGAGTTTTTTCTCATTCCAGCAAAGAAATTCTTAGTTCTATTACAAGCTAAGCAAAACATCCTCAAAATATTTAAAGTTTTGATTTCAGATTTAATTCTAAGAATTTTTAGATCTCGAAATTAGTGTTTTTAGTTTTGAGTGTTATTTCTAGAAATTGTAGTTTTCTTTTGGAGAATGTTTGATTGTAGTTTTGATCTTGAAGAATAAATGGATTTATTTTTGAGAAATTGATCATTCTGAGTTCTCATGATATAATATTTCTTTTCATATGTTCTTGTTTTGAAGGAAAGAATTGTTTTAAAAGATTTCATTTCTCAACTCTTTCTTTTAGATAGAATTCATTGAAAGGAAATGAATTTTTTCTCATAATAGATGCATTTTTAGTTGTTTTAAGTCGGGTCACTACATATCACCAAAGTTCACTTTTGCGCCTATTGTCCTAAGAAATAGACTATTAAAAGAAATGCTTAAATTAAAATCAATCTAGTAATTTTCATTTTTCTAGGACTCTTTTCACCAACATAGCTTAGGTTGGTGTCTTGGAGTAGGGAGTAATTAACTCTCCAAGACAATTATAACAAACAAGTAGCTGATCTTGTGATAGGAAAAATCCAATAGTAGCTTGTATGCTCTTGGAAGCTCCTCCTAAAGGAGTCAAGCACGAGATCATATCCGAACCAGTGAGGTGATCAATTCTATCTCATTGGGAACGATAGAAGATGTGTGCGTATTAACAACAATAAACCTTGGATTGACCATTGTCGAGGAGCCTAGGGTCACTTGTCGGTATACCTTGGATTATGTCAAGGAGCCTTCAAGGGGATTGAGTTTTGTTACTCTGCCCTTGCGCGTATATCAGATCGTAGACTGTTCCCCCAGGTATATTTGTTCCTGTTGGTGACCTTAGTGGCCATAAAATTTAAGATTTTTTCCTAAGGTGACGGTGGAGGAAATATCCCAGCATACCTAGAGCAGGCTTCGAATACACTCACTTGGACTCTTCGGAGGGTTATCTTCACTCAAGATGGTTTAAGTGGAGAAACTTGCATCGGTCTATTTCATTAAGCAGGTTGTCGGGGTAACTGTTCCAACTGCCATTTCTACATTAAATACTGCGATGTTGGATTTCATCACCAAATAGTGTTTTTTATGTGGGAATATAATATTTGTGTGTGGTTTGATCTCCTAGATTTTAGAATCGTTTGATAATTTTTTTGTCTCCTTAGTGACTTTAGAACTTTTGATTGAAATTTTCTTTGATTGCATGTGATTACTAGTTTTTAATCATGGCTTAATTACCAAGACAATCGCATAGACTTCAGGGGAAACCCCCTAAGTATACACCAAGCCAACTTGAAGGACTGAGTGCTCTGGTACCACATACTACCAGTAGAATTAGATCAACAGAACCAAGAGAATCATCCATAATTACTCATCCTGATTATCATGAAGTAAATCAATCAAAAACAGCATAATATTAAAGAGCCAATTCAATCTCTGAAGTTACTGACATTACTTCTGTAACCAGTGAATTAGCTGAAGAACTTGAAATTTCTGAGCCAAAAACCGAACCTGCTGTGTTAGAATCATCTTCAAGATTTGTTACTCCGACTTGTAGTGATCATGATTCACCTAGAGTAAGACATCGCATTACCGAAAACCTTCCTTATGATCTCATATGTATTGAAGAACTTGTTGGTCCAGACGAAGACGTAGTTCTTCTCGAAACCCAAGAAACTTTAAATATTAGAGAGCTTGAATCAATATTCTATAGTACTTTTAGAACTGACACTTGGTATTTATCATTGACATATTTTTTACAAAGTGCAGGTCTTACTTATTCACCACCCTGAATTCCTTTTTACCCTACACCGAGAGGTTATCAACCTTCATTAGCCATGTCAGGTGATTCATCTACATTTTCTGAATCTCTAGAAACATTTTTATATGGTGGTTTGTCTGTTCCTCTGGGATACTAGTCGCTCTCTGGTACCTTCTTAGGAGCAGCTCCTCAACCAATTAAACAAGTGTTATCATCTAGTACAAATGAAACAAACACTGGCACATTAAACACAGAATAGATTTTTATGATGCCTGGAAATATTCCAAATCCTCAAACTCAAGGAATTCAGTTATCTCCTAGGGGGAAACCTCAAGGAAGTCAGTTACTTCCTGGGGGGCAACCTCAAGGTTGTCAATTACCGCCTGAAGGGAAACCTTAGGGTAATTTTTTACCACCTGGAGGTCAAACTGTGGGACAATATTTCCTGCCTGGGGAGCAACCTCAAGGACAGTACATACCTCAAGGTCAATATCAATCCCAAGGACAATACATACCTCAAGGTAAAATTCAACCCCAAGGAAAATACATACCTCAAGGTCAACATCAACCCCAAGGACAGTACATACCTCAGGGTCAATATCAACCCCAGATTCCGTACATGCCTCAGAGTCAATATCAACCTCAGGGTCAGTACCCAGCTCAAAGTTTTCAACCTCCTTCAGGTCAACCATTATTACAAGGAGTTGGAAATTTTCTAGTTAATTATCAAACTTATGTTCAACCTGGTTATGGTCCTTCATATGCACAACCTTCTATGGGTCAATACCCTAGAATTAATATGGTGTGGGATCCATCTAAAATTCAAAAAAAATTTCAACCCAATGTGTAGTTACCTCATCAACCTGGACAACCCATAGGTTCTGGTCCAACCCAGAAACCTGTCCAACCTACCATTCAAGTCTCTGCACCTGGTTCTATTCAGTAGCATGGGCCTAGTACACCTAGAACTCTGCCTCAAACTTTTGCTACTGCTGCAACTTCTGTTCAACCAACCACACCTATTTCTGGAGTATCTGCAACTCATGTTTCCACTACCCCTGTATTAGGGAAAATTCCTCAAGTATCTATGCCATAGTAAGGTCCTACAATTCAGACTATGACCGAGATGCCTACAGGAAATTATGGTACGAGTACGGTTCTCACTAGTCAACCAAAATTTACTTATCAACCATACCAGGGCAGTATCAAATTGGACATGCTACACAAAATCCAACATATTGGTACAGTCTTATCCTGGGTATACTTATCAAGTTCCTCAAAAACCCCAGTATGGTCCAGTTAATCCTGGTTATCCAAGAGGTTTCACAATTCCCAATGCAAATCCAATTCCAGGATATCCTGGATATCCTCCTCCTAGAACTGGTTTGATCACACAAGGTTATCAAGACCCTAGCCGTCGGTTACCATTCATAGAAACTTTAGATTTACCTGATTTATCGCACCTTACGAATGATCTGATATTTTATCTTCCATATTGGCCAGCGATGCCTAATAAGTTGGCCAGTGATATTCCAAAGTTTGAAGGTAAGTCAGGATAATATCCATCTAATCATGTTATGAATTATCACCTATGGTGTGCATCCAATTCACTAATCGATGATTCGATTCTGTTACATCTTTTTCAGAGAACTCTCATTGGTCTAGCTGCCAAATGGTACATTGAGTTACCACAAGGCTCATTTAATAATTTCAATGCACTAGCTACTGCTTTCTTAACCCATTTTCAGTTACCTGTCAGATACGACAATGGTATGGAATTGTTGACCTCATTAAAACAATCTATGTCTACGTACATATCTGATCACATTCATGAATGGAGACGTAGGAGACGTTTAGTGAAAGTCTTTATTCCAGATCAAATTTTGGCTGAATCGTTCATCAAATCATTATTGCCCAAAATTACTGAATATGTGGCCAAAGGAGGCATTTTTACAGAAGAGCAAGTCATTGATCAAGCTCAGTACCTTGACCTTGTATATACACAATCAGGTACTCTATATGACAAAATCCCCAATTTACCGAAACCTGGTCAATTAACTACAACTCCTTCAAGATCTCATGTCGCTGATGGTGTAATTGGTTCTATTAACACTAGCAAGGGTAAGAAGAAATCTTCCAAGACAACTTCTCCTATTATAACTTTACCCAATACACCGAAAGGAGATTCTTTCGTTGAAACTTCTACTGATATTCATGTTGTAGAATCATCTACAGCCAAACCTAAAACCGGTGGTAAGAAGAAAGGTAAGAATAAAAAAAAAAATCATCTTCAAAATATAAAAATGATAAAACTGAACCAACTAACGATAAATGAAAACCTCGTTATCCTTTTCTAATCTGTGATGAGGATCATTTTACTAAAAAGTGCTCGCATAGAGCCGAGGTATTGAAATTCGTTAAGGGTTCATACACACATGCTGCCTTGAAGGATACTTTTCCTGCTCAAGATAGTAATATGATTGGATCTTCCTCGAATATGCTAGAGGATATCTTGATGGTTGCGACGCAATTACAAGATTATGGTAGTAAAACTCCTGTTAGTGGTAAAGAAGCAGAAAATTCCAATTCAGCATCAACTACATCTCCCTCAGTTTCTGATCTGCTACAGATCGAGAAACCGAATCTTGACTTGGTAATAAAACCACCTGCTAAAGCTGTACTTCATAAATCAGCTTTCAATCCACATGCGAGAGCTGCTCAGAACTACAATATTGTTGAAGATTTGGCGATTTCCCCTTCAACAATGTCGGCTTTGGAAGTGCTGCAATCATGCCTAGGCGAAAGAAAATTATTATTGTCAGCCATAGGAGCCATAGACCTTCAAGATTCGAACCTAATGATCTTGGATTTAGAGAATTTTACACCCCACCTACCCCATCAAATGGCTTTTCAGATTCCAGTAGTAGTCAAAAACAAATTTTGCTTTTGTACTGTTGTTGATGAAGGGGCTTCTACGTGTATCATGTCTTTAAAATGTTGGAAATCACTTGGTTCTCCGACAATTAACCAATTTCCAACTATCCTCAAAGCTTTTTATGGAAGAGGTTTCCATCCGTATGGTATTTTACAGGATCTACCAATAGAGGTCGAAGGAAAAATCGTTAATATAGATGTGGAAGTGGTTGATGCCCCTCTAGATTACAACCTTCTCCTGGGCCACAGTTGGTCTTATGCCATGACTGTTGTTGTATCGTCGGTCTTTCATCTCATCATGCTTCCTCATAAAGGAAAGATTGTTAAAATAGATCACCTCTCATATTATTCATCCCACCTAGCTGCTACTAATAGCATCCAACATGTCAGAAAATTGACTATCCCTTATAAAGATGTTGGAGTGGGTTTAATTAAAGATTCTTCTTTACTGGGAAATTTTTCCTTTCCTGGTCTCAACGTACCACCTCCTATTGCTAATATCAATATGATTACATCAAGTACTATTTCTTTTGATGATCCTTGGATAGTACCTTCAGACTCAGAACTGGATTCTTTCGATGGCATGATGCCTTTGAGTCCTTTTGAATTAGCATATCAGGTAGTACAGTCATTTTCTGATACTCCTTCAACTACATTTGATCTAGTGAATGTGATCAATGAGGAATCACTTTCAATATCGAGCTCAAATTCGACATCAATTCCAGATCCTGTTCAACAAGTGTTCAATACTGATGAGCATATCTGTGAATTTTTGTTAATAGAAGAAATACCATGGGAATATCTACATCATCGATCTTCGTTTTTACCTGATCTCGATCATTTTGACAATGATTTTTCCTCCATTTTTACTGCTGATTATGTCAATGAACCTCAGATTCCTCTCATGAATTCTGATTATGAATTGAACTTAGCAAACATCTCTACGATAGTCCCCATTGACATCTCAGTAAAACCAGGAATTGTTGAAAACATTCATATAGGTGCTTCTTGTACGCCAGATGAACTCCAAGCATATAAAGCCCTAAATCAGGAATTTCGTGACATTTTTGCCTGGTCATATCAAGAAATGCTAGGAATAGATCCATCAATTTTTGTTCATGAAATTAAAACATACTCGGTTGCTAAACCTGTCCAACAAAGATTACGTTAGATACATCTGCGAAAAGCTGCCGCTATTAAAGCAGAAGTTGAGAAATTACTTCGTGCAGGTTTTATTTATCCAATTCCTTTAATGGATTGGGTATCTAATATTGTTCCTGTTAATAAGAAATAAGGGATGATACGAGTATGTATCGATTATAGGGATATAAATCGAGCTTGTCCAAAAGACAATTATCCAACCCCTTATATCGATCAAATTATTGACGATTATACCGGAAGTGAAATGTTTTCGTTTATGGATGGATTTTCGGGCTACAATCGAATCAACATACTCCCTACTGATCAACCTAAAAAAATGTTCATTTGTCCATGGGGAACTTTTTCTTATTGCAAATTACCTTTTGGACTTAAGAATGCTAGCGCAACTTTTTAGAGGGCAATGTCTTATGCATTTCATGACATTAAACACATTGTGCAATCCTATCTCGATGATTTACCTACTTATTCATTGCGTAGAGTAGATCATCTTACTCATCTATGGACTATCTTTATGAGATGTAGGTATTAGAGGATTCACCTGAATCCTCACAAATGTGTCTTTTGTGTTGAAGCTAGACAGTTGTTGGGATTTTTTGTCTCAAGGAAAGCATTCGTGTCGACCCATCGAAGGTTGAGGCTATCATCAAATTGCCTCATCCTTCTACTCTTCGCAAACTCCAAAGTTTGCAAGGGAAAGCGAACTTTTTACGTTGATTCATTCCTAACTATGTTGAGTTAACTAAAGGTTTTACCAGGTTGTTAAAGTAGAATATTCCTTTCTTTTGGGATGAGATCGCTGATTGATATTTTGATGTTCTTAAACACACATTGACCCATGCATCATTATTGCATCCTCCCAATTACAACCACGATTATTTTTTATACTTAGTAGCCTCCAATTCTACGATTGGCATGGTAATAGTTCAAGAAGCTGAAATCCACAATGAACATGTGATTTATTATCTTAGTCACAATATGCATCCAACCGAAATCAAGTACTCACATGTGGAGAAATTGGCCTTGGCATCCGTTCAAGCTGTCCAACGATTTCATCATTACATATTGTTACGCAAAACAACAGTGATTTCTCATTGCAACCCTATGATGTATATTTTGACCAAACAACTGCTAGGGGGAAAATACTCCAAATGGATTTTTATCCTGCAGGAGTTTGATTTGGAATTTGAAAAATCAAAATCAAGGAAATCATTCGTATTCACTGAACTTATGTGTGACTTCCCAAGTACTAACACAGAAACTGTGGCAGAACATCTGATCGCAGATGAATCTTTTTTTCCTATCAGTACCATCAATCCTTGGTATGGAGATATCATCATTTATCTCCTAACCCAAACTTTTCATTTTGAACTCTCACAGACACAACGAAGAAAAATCTGTTTCCAGTCTCAACAATATCATATTGTTGGTGACACACTATACCGTCGTGGTGCAGACTCTATTTTTCGACATTTCCTAACTCTTGACGAAGCTGAAAAGGTTTTAAATGAATATCACTCTGGATCATGTGGCAGTCATATGTCTTGGTATGCCATAGCCCAAAAGATATTGTGCGCTGAATAATTTTGGTCGTCCTTATTTAAAGATTGTATTTCTGCTATCCGAAAATTCTACAACTGTCAAATCTTTGATCGAAAGATGCGTGCACCACCCGTCCCTCTTCACCCTATAATTGTTTTCGGTCATTTTGAAAAATGGGGCATTGACTTCATTACATGTAACCCTCACTCAGCGAGGGGGCATGGGTATATTATTCTCGCAGTAGATTATTTTACCAAATGGGCCAAGGCAATGCTTACATTTGTGGAAGATGGCAAAAATGCAGCTACATTCATGTTCAATCATGTGATTGCTCGTTTCGGTGTACCCCAAGCGATAATTACTGACCATGGGAGTCATTTTCAAAACATCATGATGATCGAACTAACTGATCAACTAGGCCTGTGCCATGACAGTTCTACACCATATTACCCGTAGGCTAATGGTCTAGTTGAAGCTATCAATAAATTTTTAGTCACCATGATCAAACGAATCATCATAATTCATAAATCGAATTGGTACACCATGCTCTTTTCAGCACTTTGGGCATATCGAACCTCAGCAAAAACATCGACAGGTTTTACCCCTTTTCAACTAGTTTACGGTTTAGAAGTGGTATTACCGATTGAATGCGAGATGACGTCACTCCAACTAGCCATAGAGTTACTACCAACCACTTCTGAAAAGGAGAAACACT
This sequence comes from Pinus albicaulis, assembly GCA_034641835.2. NCBI lineage: Eukaryota > Viridiplantae > Streptophyta > Pinopsida > Pinales > Pinaceae > Pinus > Pinus albicaulis. The sequence continues at coordinate 1,375,792,945 of CM076582.1, forward strand.
TTTTGTACTTAGCTCAATTAGATGAGAATCGGCACACCGCTGCATTAGCTACCGAAACTCATGCGAAACAAATGAAAGCTTAGTATGATAGGAGTGTTACACCTCGTATTTTCTGAGAAGGAGACTTAGTCTTGGTTTATGATCAAGCTAACGACAAGCTAGGGGCTAGGAAATTTTAACCCATGTGGCATGGTCCTTATATTGTCAAGCGACATCTTGCAAAAGGGGCCTATGATCTGATTGACTTTGACGGGGTCTCTTTAGGCAAACCAAAAAATGGGCTTTATCTGAAGATATATTACACTTGATTCTTGTGTGGAGATCTTCCCTGTATATTAGTTATTTTCATAAACTGGTGTGTTGTAGATTAGAAAGCATGCCTAGTTTAAAGTGTGCTTTTACCACTATCCTTGATTATCTGGATCACTCTTGATTTTGTAGATGTTGACGTCCCTTCAAACATACATTGGGTTTGTTGATGGTGGTTGTCATAGTACACGAAACATTTCTTCCACAACTTGGGTTATTTATTCACCCACTGATGAGTTGGTATCTATGCTTGGGGTAAGCCTCGGTCAAACGACGAATAATATTGCAGAGTATAGCATAGTTATTGAGTTATTGTATGAATCCATTTCATTTGGAATTTGAATTTTGATCGTTAGGTTAGATTTTGAACTCGTTGTATTACAATTGAATAGAGTACATGAAATTAAAAATCCATTGTTGTTAAGATTATTTTTGAAAGTTCTTCTCTTGGAAAGAATTTGATTATATTCAGTATCAACATATTCCGAGAAATTTAAACAAATTAGTTGATGCAGTAGCTTCTAGTGTTATAAAAAAACATTTTCAATAATTAAAGCAGTAGATAAAAATAACATTCGATAACATGTTAAGACAGATAACTGGAAATAGTAGCAATATCATAGCATAAGAGTAGTGTTTTCAAAAATGTTACATCGTCCTCGATCATAGGTTCAAAATGCCTTATGATCATAAAAAAGTGATACAAAAAATGATACAAGTCTACAATATCAGTCAACCATTATCTATGGTGATGATCACGATAAAACACTACAACCCGTGCCACCTTGCTCAGAAATCTCCTGAACGGTCCTGGAACCCCAATAACATATCTCTGTAACCAAAGCATAATTTCATATATGGTAGTCTCTGGAATATCTAAAGTCAACTGCTCTAGATGAATTTCCAAGTCGGTAAGGACCTCTGTTGTCTGATCTTGTGGTGGTGGTGGTGGTGCAGCTGGCTTCCTATCAAAAGGATGGAGAGTGGCTGGTCGACGTGGACCACATCTGCATTTGAAATTTTTTTCATCAGTTTTGGATGATTCAAAAAACAAAATAAAAATTAATTTAGAACATGTAAAAAAAAATTTTACCTGACTCATCCCACTATTTCCCTAGAGGAAGAGACATCTCTCGGTCGCCACAGAAATCTATCCCAGCATAAGGAAAATCTTCTATCATGAAGACTTGATTCTCCAACCAATCGAAATATGCTAAGGTAAAATGAACAACCTCGCCGCCTTCACTGTGATGAGCCATCAATGCGACCCATCAAACCATTCGAGGCTCTTTGACTCTACCATGATCAACTGCAATAAGTTGTGGGGCCAATAAAGGAATCCTCTCTAGAGAAAATGTAACCACAATCGCTCCATATTCGAAGTTTTTCAACTTCGCGTTTTTTTCTCTAGTTAGTTGGCCTTTGACATTAGCCAACACTACCTCACACCAATTGAAAATGGTTCCTTTAAGGCAGTCAATGACAGTTTTCATCTGGGATCTTGTTGTGACATGTGGAGCTACGCTCCCACACAACCTGGTTACTGTAAATGCAACCACTTTTAGCTCAGGAAGAATAATGGTTTTTATGTCAATAAGTTTATCCTTAGGGTCTGCTTCTTCATTGAAAAATTCTTCATGAGGGCTAGCAAAAGAATGACCACCTACCCTAGCCCCAAACAAAGAGAGTGGCTCGCCCCTCTTTGATAAACCAATGAGGAAGTATATATCTTCCGGCTCAATTTTGAGCCGGTGACCTCCAATGATAAAGCATTCTTCCTGTATGTCTCATTTGTTGACTAGCCAGGTAAGAAAATCCACTTGAGCCCTCATACCTTGAATGGCCCAAAATTTGTACAGGCCACATTCTCTCAAAATGCATAATGTAGGCAGATGTAACATGGTCGCATCATCAACTTCTTCATGCTCACGTTCTCACCACACAAGCATTGTCAATATCCTGCAATGGACAAATTGAAAGGTTAAAAACAATTTGAATGGGAAAATTTGGCTTAAATTGGGAGATTTGTTCATTTTAATTTTCCTTATGGTGCCTCTGCACTTTATGCATAAAGAAAGTGCATGGACCCGCATGTATCTTATGCGTAAGGTGTAGGACCGCGACAATTTTCCCTTTGTAAAATTGTCGGGGTCTGTAGGTTTCATGTGTCTTACCTGCGGACCCTTGTGAGGGAATTTTTGAACCTATTTTCCTCCTTAAAAATAAATCTAAGCCCTAAATTGAGAAAATAAATGGACAAAAATGAAGCTAAGGATGATGTGGATTACCTGTAACTGACAATTTTCGATTCTGACAGGTGAATCTTCCACAATCTTATCTGGAATGTTTTTTACCGAAGGCTCTCAATTTTCACTCTGAAATAAAATGGTAAAAATGATTTACAGAAACCCCTTTTTATAATATTTTTTGGATAAATAAAATATTATTTTGTTTATTTTTCACTTTGAAAAGTGGTTTTCCAAATTATTTTTTTTAATCATAAACAGGTATGTTTAATTTTTTGTGTTTTTGTGCAAAATACAGGATTTTTTGGGTGAAATGGTCATTTTGACAAAGGAGTATAATTTTTATCACTTTTTCGAACTCGGTAAAAATTATGAAGAAGCGAATGAGTACATTTTTATCACTTTTTTAACTTTTTAAAACTTACAGAAAAAGAGAAACTACTGAGTACATTTTTATCACTTTTTCGGACTCTTAAAAAATCACGAAAAAATCAAAACCCTAGAGTTCTCTTTTAAGCCCTTTTTAGACTCTCTAAAGATGAAAATATTGTCGAGTACTTGACTATTTGAACTCATTAAAGGAAATGAACAGTCATCCCTTCAGTAAAATTTTAACCCTTTTCAGGGCTGAAATGGACTATTTACGAAAATGGTATACGTTGACTAGTCATGGTCAATAGAGTTCTCTCGTATATTATCTTATCCTTTTTCGGGCTTGAGAGACTAAATTTACGAAAAAAATACACCCACAGAGTTTCCTTAATTTCTTCTTCTGACTCCCTAAAATTGAAAAACGCCGAGTTTCTCCTATACTGGACTCATTAAAACTTAACAGTAAAGGACCTATCGATTACAAATAGGAGCGAACCACTCCTTAGGGTTTGATTTTAAAATAAGTTGGACTCATTTGAAGGATGAGCTTATATAACAAGAAAATGTTATCCTCCTCAAGCTTGTTAAAAATAAAGAGGTACTTGCCAGAGATGGTGGGGGGAAAAGAGAGAAAACGAATCCGTTTGTCACACTTTGTTTAAAAAGCAGTTTACTGCTCTTGAACATGACTCTTTTTGTCACACTTATACCTAGGTTGGGAAAATACTTTGCCTATTAGTTAGTCAAACCATATTGAAAGTATTCAACTAGTTTCTGGGTATTAGCTTAGGTCAATTGCCACCAAACCATATGTAGTGTCCTTATGTGTTCAAGAGGACAGTTCAAATAAACCATTCATTTGCAAACATTTGTCTCCATTTGCGTTGACCATCCCTGAGTCAGTCCTTCCAAAATATTTCTAAAAAACTTGATCTAATGGTTTCGTGTCATGGGCTTTCCTACGATGGATCACTTTCTATTGAAGACAACTCATCATCTAGGAAGTTGATCTAGAATCCTTCAATACCTTGGAATCTACATGCCTTAATGGCAGGTTTCTTGCCTTCGACGACAGGTTGCATCATTGACCTTCGATTGAACGATTTTCTGCAATGTTCGACTTCAGATCATTTATTCAAATTTCATGGATTGTATTGAGTACTTTGAGGGCCATTTTCATTAATGGTGGTTTCTCTCACACTTGTTAATATTTCACATCATTGACTGGTGATCAAGTGGTTTCTACCATGTTCGACTTCGACACAATCAATTGCATGGATAGAATCGTACTAGTTCGGGTAGTGGAAATCAAGACCCTGGATCTATTTTCCACCATCCAGGCTGTGAGGAGTTTTATTATTTATTATGCAGTAGAATATTCATAAAAAAATGGTTGCATCCATACTATTTCTACATTATTGTTGTAATATTAGAATCATTTCTATACCAGAACATTTTAGTTAAGATTTGATTTAGTTAGTTTTTTATCTGAGTATGGGAATTCATACCTCAGCGATGATATTTATATATATATATGTTTTGAATTTAATGTTTTTATAGGATTCCAACTGGGGTGTCCACAAGCTAATCCTCGAAATGATAAGGCACATCACTCTTCGAATGATCTCAAACTTCGCACTTTAGGGGGCAATCTGTTACACTAAAATTGTCACCATGATGTTTTACTGTCTGTATGGGTTCATCATTACTCATATAATACTCTCTTAGAAGTCTACAAACATCATGTTCCTAAAACCAAGCCTTGAAATTGAGAGAAAATCTTATAAAAGTCATTACAATACTTGTACCACACTTTCTCTTAGTATTACTAGTGGTGCCACACCTGTTTCTTTTAGAACATGTAGAACTAGCCACACTTTCTCTTCATTTAAGGTGCAGTTCCCTGTAAAAGGTAAAGTGAAGGCGGAAGTAAAATTTGGAAGCCCAGCTGGTTGAATCTGGAAGCTTCTAGAAGTAATTATTCACTGGAAAGTTCACTCCTTTCATGTACATTCCTCCCTCCATTAAAGGAGCCTACCCCTTGGTATGTGGAACTTAATCCCTTGAAAGAGGATTATATCCCCTCTTATTTGGAGCTACAACCTCTTCTCTTTTGCTATAAATTGAGGCCATAGTTCAGCCTCAAAGGGAGTTAGGCTTTGAGATTTTTTGAGGAGAATTTATGGAGAAACTCTGACTCTCTTAACTGATTATCATATGGGAATGAGTACACACTCATGTGTATTTTAGTCGAGAGAGTGCAAAGGCTTTTCAAAGTAGAGAAAACGCTTGTTTCGGACCCCAGAAGGACCTGTACGACATCAAGGCGAACACGGTTGTAAGGATCCTTTTTTAATTAAAGATAATACAAATGGATCCTATTTTCTCAATGAATTGTTTATTTAAATGGCTTATTTCTTGAATTCCTTGATCATCAAGATAGGTTTATGGTTTATGAATTAGTCTATATTATGCAGGTGCTTCTGATTCTTTCATGTTTTTTATTACAGATCCCAAAAGTAAACGTATTCAAAGCGACAGGAAATAAGACTATGATCAACATTGGATTATAGGTAAGTCCTAAATCCTTCATTATAGATAATTCTAGATCAAGTATAATCCAGAGAAACTAGTTTACATCTATCTGTTTGTTGCTAGTTATCGTAAGATACTAGGGAGATATGTCTTATCCGCAAGAACGATTTATCCGTCCAACATGTCCAAGACCTACAGTATCCAAGTTTGTGAAGAAACTTGACGACATCCAGGAATTTTACCTTCCTCCTACGATCCCTCGCATGACAAATCTCTTGATCACCGAAAAAGGACTCATTGTTCAATTTACTATAATATGGCCATCGCCAAAGACGGTTCAGAAGTGGATCGAACGAAACTTGGTAGATAAGATCAATGGGAAAATCTCAATCAGATTCTATGGTAGAGGCTTCTTCACATTTCATTTCGAGACCAAATAAGATAAGGATCTGATATTTATAAATGGGCCTTACTTCATGGACACCAGAGGACTTTATCTCAACAAATGGACTCCAGATTTTGATCCTGAGCTCGATGTCCCCAATGATGTTCCTGTCTGGGTTCATCTCACCCACCTGCCTATGTATTGTTGGGGTGACGACTCAGTTCGGGCTATCGGAAATGTAGTAGGAAAATTAATATATATAAGTGAACCGAAGGATGACATGCAATCATGTGCTAAGATCTGTGTAGAAGTGGGTCTGGGGAAAGACTTACCAGAGGTGATCAAGCTGAAGGTGGAAAACTAGACACATACAATAGCTAAACTATGATAAGATCCCCTTAAAATGAAAGGTATGCCATGAATATGGCCACTTTTATAATAAATGTACTAAAATTATTGATGTTGAAAATTCAGAACTAGAAACCCAATGGGAAACAGTAAAAAAAAGAAAATATTAGTATGAATCCTAGAAACCGTGTCATACACCCTTCTCAACCCTCCCAACCAACTACACCTCTTAGCTCTGCCCTATCCAATCCCTCCTCTTCCTCTCAACCCTCCTCTCAACCTTCCCCTCATCACTCTCCCAACCCTCTTGCATCTTCTAATCCCTTCTCTTCCCTCGCCTCTCAAGAGGAGGACCCCCCTCTCCCTTCCATGCCTCTCCTCAATCCCCAAAGTCCCCCTCTCAAAAAATTCACTCCCTCTTCCACTGGTGAACCTTCCTCAACCCGTGTCATCACTAGGAATGCAGCTAAAGAACATGGGGTCACCTTGGAAATCCCCAAAAAGGCTGGTCTTGGTAGAAGAACGATAAAAATCCTCTGAGATGAGGAAACACAAAAGGATATTGCTATGGGCATTCAACACCCTATAGAATCCTACATTGGAAGGAAAATAAGAAGAGAACCAAGCTATACTGAATTTGGAGGGAAGATAGGTCCACAACCTGCACCCTTGAAATGATGAAAGCACTCGCCTAGAATTGCAAGGGACTTTGGCACCCCTCTGAAAACTCAGCTCTAAAATACCTTCTTAGACAATAAAAAACTGACATTATTTTCCTTCAGGAAACCAAACAAGGAGAACGAGACATGGAAACTGTTATAAATAAAATGAAGAATTACATGGGCACCGTGGTGGAATCCAGAGGAGCCTCTAGAGGAAAAGCCACCATATGGAACCAAAATGCATGGAAACAACTTGAAGCTATTAAAAATAAAAATTGGATAAAGTTAATATCCAAAGTACTCAAGAGAAAATTTTACTCACAGTATACAATATATATGGTCCAAACCACTACAAGGATAAATAACTCTGTTGGAACACTCTACAAGCAGATATAGACAGTGAAAATAATCAGTATGTTATCATAGGAGGAGACCTAAACCGGATTTTGCATGCTAACGAAAATAGAGGTGGCAGTTTCATTTCTGACCCATCAAGGGATCAACTTGAATCCATAATTCATTTCCATGACTTGGTCGACATTATACCCAAGAATCGAAAGTATACTTGGAGCAACGGAATAATTGGCTCTGGAAACATCATGGAACGTCTTGATCATTTTATTGTGGTTTTTCCCCTTATCTCTTACTTTTTTGTAGCCTCCTCCAATATCATATCCTTCTCAGCCTTTGATCACTACTCGGTGTCTCTTACTCTCAGAGGAAATTCCTCTTTGGGACCTCTTCTATTCAGATTCAACCTATTGTGGAACAATCATCTGGAGGTCAGACAGATCGTACTATGTTCATGGCAGTAGAATGTTGAAGGATCCCCCATGCATATTTGGGAAATAAAACTTTAAAAAGTTTGTGCAGCGCTTAAATAATGGGCTAAGATTAAATATAAGGAACCTGACATTGTAAGAAACTAAATCAAAATATATTTAGAATAATCTCATATCAACATTGAAACAAATGGAGCAAATCTAGACAAGCAAGATAAGGAAAAGCGCTTATACTGGAATCTATACAGAGCCAACAGAAACAAGGAGGAGAAATGGAGACTGAAGTCAAGAAATCTTTGGCTCAAGGCTGGTGACAAAAACACCTCTTTCTTCCATAAATAGGCCATGGTAAGAAAGAAAAGGAACAAAATTTCCTTTATCACTGATGATGAAGGTGAAGTCTACAATGATCAAGAAGGTATCAAGGCAGCCGCTTACAATCACTACAAAAATATACTAACTGAAACAATAGTCCTGGAGGACTAATCTGATCTCCTAAATTTTATGCCCAAGCTCATTACGGAAGAGATCAAAAAATCTCTCACAAAAAGCATTGAAGAGGCTAAAATTTATCAAGCAATCTGGTCCCTGCATCCAAATAAGTCCCTGGGACCGGATGGCTTCTCCATCAATTTCTTCCAAATTTTTTTGGAAATTATCAAAAGAGACCTTCCCAAAATGATTTAGTATGTGCAAATAAAGAAGAAGATCGGTGGCTTCACCAACTCCATATTCCTTGCCCTTATCCCAAAGAAACCCATGCCTCCTCCTTCTTCAGATTTTGACCCATTTCTCTCTGCAATTCCTCCTATAAAATCTTCACCAAAATTCTTGCATCCCACCTCAAGCCTCATCTCCCCTCCCTCATTTATGAAAATAAAGGGGGGTTCATCTCCCAAAGAAAAATATCTGACTCCATCCTTTTAGTTCAATAAGCCATTCCCTCTAGCATTTCTAGATATGAAAAAGGCTTTATCCTTAAACTTGAACTCGCTAATTCTTTTGATAGAGTTAGACACTCCTTTCTTCTTGCTGTCCTCAAAACTATGAGATTTGACCTTGATTTCATCTACCTCATCAATGCTTGCATCTCTATCCTTTGGATATCTCCCTTAGTCAATTTTAGGCCAGGAAAATTCTTTCAATCATCTAGAGGCTTAAGAAAAGGCTTCTCCCTCTCCCCTTTCCTCTTTATCCTCATGGATGAATCCTTCAGCGGAGCCTTGGATCATAAGCGTAAGGTGGGCCTCATCACTGGAATCAATTTCAGCAATGACGTCAAGAACATGAACCAATCTCAATTTGCTGATGATACCCTCTTGATGTGAGGAGAAACATCCATCATTGCCCAGAGATTCAAAACCATTCTTGACAAGTTCATGCTTTACTCAGGAGGGTTGATCAACCACCACAAAATTTTCATTTACGGATGGAATGCTACTAACAGTACTATGAACAACATTGATCAAATTTTTTGAGTCCAATACAAGATAAACTGGACTTATTTCAATTACCTTTGGATGCCAGTAAGCTCTACTCCTCTCAAAGCTGAGGTCTGGAATATCACCATTGATAAACTTAAAAATAAATTCTAGCAATGGGGTTCCTCCTGGCTAAATTTGGTGGGGCGCATTGTTCTTCTCAAATCTGTCCTAATTTCTCTGCCTCTGTATCACTTATGCTTGCTCCAAGCTCCCTCTAGTATCTATCACAAAATTTAAGTTGTTTTAAGACACTTCCTATGGCAGGGAGGGAAAAATGACAAAAAGAAATTAAATCTAATAAAATGGAGAAAGATCACTCAGAATTATGATCACATCAAATTAGGCATTGGAGTTCCTCATCTATTGAACAACACCTTTGGAGGTAAGATAGTGTGGTGCTTCATCACTGCCCAACAATCTTGGTGGAAGAAAGTTCTTGAAACCAAATACATCAACTTTGATCGGCACAACATCTTTGATCAGGCCATCCCAATCAGATCTTGTCCAAGAATTTGGACTACCTGCAAAAAATCAATTCCTTTTATGAGCAGAAACATCTCCAAAGTTCCTCAAGGAGGAAGTAGCATTAGCATCTCGGAGGAAAAAATCATGGGCCAATCCCCTCTCACTGATAATCAGAACATCCACCATATTCAACACTTTCTCAGGAGCCAAAATATTAACACCATGGACTAGATCTCCAAGTGGGATGCGAATACCAACTCATGGAATGGTTGGGTTTTCCCAAATCCTCCTCCATACCTTGAGAATGAAGTAGAAAATCTGAAATCTTTGCTACATGGAGCAGCTCCTCTCACCAAATACAGCCAAGACAGTTATCATTGGGACCCCTCTACCTCACAATACTCTATAAAAATTTCCTATGAGACTCTCCTTAAATATCATTTCCCTGCTCCTCAGTGGCCCACATGGAAGCTCGTCTGGAAATTTTTAGCCCTTCCCAAGGTAAAATTTTCTGTTTGGATTCTCCTCAAAGGAAAAATTTTAATACTAGAAAACTTAAAAAAAAGAGGCATCAACAGTCCCTCCAGATGCTCGTTGTGTCAAAACGATGATGACACTACTCTCCATCTCTTTGTGAGATGGCCTTTTTCCAAGCAATGTTGGAATTATTTAACAAACTACTTCAAAGTTGATCCCACAATTGTCAATTCAATCCAAAATTTGTTAACCAAATGGAAAAAAGGATATCCCTAGGATAAAAAGAGAAAAATCGTAACTAAGAGGGCCTGGGAAACCCTCCCATATGTTCTACATTGGATTATTTGGCTGGCGAGGAATAAAATTATCTTCCAGGATAAACAACCTTGTCCAAAAATCTCTCAAAGCAAGACCTAGAGCCTCACTCTGGAGACTATTTTATCCAAAAGAAACAGTCATCTAAAATTCACTGATCTTCCAATTGAAGAACGAACCTTTTTGGGGAGGATACTTGACAATTCTAGGTTGAGCATAGCCCCAAGTAAGTCACCTTCTCAAACATGGCACTGGAAGATAAGGCTCAAGGAGAAATAATTCATTGAATGGTTGAAAGAATGAAATCAACCTGCCCTTTTGTTTGATGGTGCATCAAAGGCCAACCCCGACATCGCTGGAGCAGGAGGATTCATAATTGATGAGTGCGGCGATACTATTTCATCTTTTAGGTGGGGACTTGGCTCACTCTCCAACAATAAAGCTGAACTATATGCACTGCTAAAAGGACTACAATAGGTAAAACACTTCAATCTTTCAAATTCTATAATCTTTGGAGATTTAGCAATAATTATTAGCATGATGATAACTGAAAATAAAATCTCTAATATCAATCTTTGCAGACTCATTAGTAGATTTCATATCATGGTAAACGATTTGAAGGACCTTTATTTCTACCATATCCTCTGAACAAACAACAAGAAAGTAGATACTCTAGCTAATAAATCTTGTAAAAGACCAGCAGGAAAAATTTTCGGTCAAGATGGTGTTTCCTTCTCGCCTCTGCCATGATCCTCACTCTGATCTCAAATATTTCTCACAAGATCTTCTGCAAGATTATGTCTGAAATGATCAAAACCTCTTACCACTACAAAAATACCCATCCCGTGATCTTATCCCCTCTTATTCTCTGCCATGTCTCACCTCCCCAATCCACAAGCTCTATTTATCCTCACCCCCTCTTTGAATTTTCACTTCACCACTTTCCTAGCAAGCCTTCCCCTTTGTCTTGGATTATTCACCAGACCTTTTCTCCTCCTGAGTGGCAATGTGATCCTCCTCTTTGCCCTCTGCTCATTCACCTCAGATACTCCTTCTGATTTAGGACCAACACTCATCTTTCTATTCTTTCCCTCTCAGTCTGCCCACTCTCTTCCTGGACTATGCGAGCTCTAGCTCAACACAATGGTAGCACAATGAGAAATGAAAAATGCTTTCACTTTGCAGACTTGCAGTCTGAAATGGCATTGATCTGCGGCTAGTTGAAGATTATAGAGGATAAACAGAAAGTTGAAAATGGATTCTTGCAGGAACGTGCTCAATCTATTCAGAATCAACTGCTGTAAACTTCAAATTGGTGCTCTCATCTAGAAGAGTCGCTTCAGATCTTGAAATATTTCTTGGAAAAATGCTCGACTCCTAGCTCCATATCTAACAATGTAAGAAATGTAAGAAATGTCAGTCAAGATGACAACACTGATGCCTCAACTGCTCGACCTATCAACATCGACTAATCCTCATTCCACCTCTTTTACTACTGCTTATGTTTTTTAAAGTTTCTCTTTTGCTTTCGCAGTTTGTCAGAATCTATCTAGGTTCATTAATGCAACATAGTGTGAAAAGTCGACACTTTGGAGACACGGAATTTTGTCTAAGCCCTTGTCCTACTTTGTCCTCTCAATCTTAAAATTGTAACAAGGAATCTTCTCCTTTTATCTTTCGAATATAATATAATAATTTGGCCCATGGTATTTAGCTCAGGATTCACCTAAATAAAACCACTTTTTGAGTGTTCCTAAATATAAATAGAATTAACAATGTTACCGATGAAACAAGAACTATTACCTCAAAACAGGAACTCTAGCCCAAAAAGACTCAAAAAACATGAAAAAATTCCTAAAAAACAAAAAGTGTGTATTCCAGAACACATTTGTTTTTTTCTCAAGGTCAAATTTCACCTTTTTATAAAATTATGCTAAAAAAAAAATTGTTTCTTGAAAAAATGATTGAAAAAACACCTTCAAAACAAAACGAGTTGATGCTGGAATAACAAAAAAAAAACATTGTGTCACACTTTTGACACATTGTAACAATGGAATTAAAGACAACATATTAGGACATAAAAAAATCATAAAATTCTAAATTTTTTGATAGATGATGTTAAATATAAACAAAATCATGTCTGAAGGGCTTATCATTTCGAACAATTTTTATCCATGTTGTTAAACATAAAATATCTTGACTCTAAACAACCCTAAAATTGTAATTATCTTCAACCATAACATTAAAGATAAAATTTCGTGGCTTATAAAAACCTTAATGATAAGTTGTAAATCTCAAGTTTTTAAATCTTAAGTTTTCAAGATACTTGAACCATGAAATTGTGGAAAAACTATATGACTTAAACAATTTTTAAAAATGAACAAGTAAATGAAAAATATATTATTCATATATTTGTTTGTTTATATATAGAAACATATTTTTTTATTTTTTTTATTGTTTTTCTATATTTTAAATTATAATTGTTTTAGTTTTAAGAAAATAAAAAATTAAAATTAAAATCTTCTTATATATGTTTGTTTATATTTTAAAACATACTTAAAAAAAAAAATTATTGTTATTTTTTATATTTTAAATAATAATTGTTTTAATTAAAAAAAAAAAAATTAAAAAATAATTTTTTGTTTTTTGTTTTTTTTTATTTGTTTGTTTATTTTTTAAAACATATTTTTTAAATTTTTTTTATTGTTTTTTTATATTTTAAAATTATAATTTAATAGTTTTTTTTTAATATTAAAGAATACATTTTTTTTTTATTATAATAGTTTTTGTTTAAAAAAATTTTAATTTTTTAAAATAGTTTGTGTTTGAAAAAATAAAATAAAATAAAAATTAATTTTCCACCCGCCGGGGGCTGGAGGCAGGCTGGGCAGCCCTCGACAGCACCACCCGGCCGGCCTCTGGCCCTCGGATGGGTGGAGGGAAATTCCGAGAATCACCCCCGACTGGGCAAAGGGTGATTCTTGGAATCGCCCTCCACCCAGTCGGGGGTGATTCTAGGAATCACCCTCTGCCCAGCCAGGGGTGATTCTCAGAATTGCCTTCCGCCAGTCGGGGGTGATTATCGGAATCACCTTCCGCCCAGCTAGGGGCTGGAGGCAGGCTAGATGGTGTCGTCGAGGGATGTCCAGCCTACCTCCGGCCCCCGGTTGGGCAAAGGCAGGATGGGCAGCCCTTGATGGCACCACTCGGCTGGCCTCTAGCTCCCATCTGGGTGGAAGGAGATTCTCGGAATCACCCTCCACTCGGCAAGGGGCCGTAAGCTGGCCGGGTGGCACCATTGAGGGTTGCCCAACCTGCCTCCGGCCCTCGGCTAGGCAGAGGGCGATTTTGAGAATCGCCTTCCACCCAGCCGTAGGTCAGAGGCAGGCTAGGTAGCCCTCGATGGCACCGCCTGGCCTGCCTCCAGCCCCCAGCTAGGTGGAGGGCGATTTCGAGAATCGCCCCCAACTAGGCGGAGGGCGATTACGAGAATCGCCCCCGACTGGGCAGAGGGTGATTCTAAGAATTGCCCCCTGCTGGGCAGAGGGTGATTCTCAAGAATCACCCTCCACCTAGTAGGGGGAAATTCTCGGAATCGCCCTCCGCCTAGTCGGGGGTGATTCTCGGAATCGCCCTTTGCCCAGCCGAGGGCTATTCTCGGAATCACCCTCCGCCTAGCTGGGGGAAATTCTCAGAATCTCCCTCTACCCAGCCGAGGGAAATTCTCTGAATCAACCTCCACCCAGCTGAGGGTGTTTCTCAAAATCACCCTCTGCCCAACCAGTGGTGATTCTCAGAATCACCCTTCGCCTAGCTGGGGGTGATTCTCAGAACCGCCCTCCCCCCATCCAGGGGTGATTCTTGGAATCAACCTCTTCCCAGCCGGGGGTGATTCTCAAAATTTACTTCTACCTAGCCATGGGTGATTCTTGGAATCACCTTGCGCTGCCTGGCCTGCCTCCGAACCCCGGTTGGGTGGAGGGCGATCCTGAGAATCGCCCCTGGCTGGGTGGAGGGTGATTCTCGGAATCACTCTCTGCCCAGCCGAGGGTGATTCTCGGAATCTCCCTCCAACCAGCTGGGGGTGATTCTCATAATCTCCCTCCACCCAGCCGGGGGTCATTCTCAGAATCGCCCTCTGCCCAATCGGGGGTGATTCTCAGAATCGCCCTCCGCCTAGCCAGGGGCGATTCTCGGAATCACTCCCCACCAAGTCGAGGGTTGGAGGCAAGCCGGGTAGTGCCTTCGAGGGCTCCCCAGGCTGCCTCTGACCCGCGGCTAGGTGGAGGGTGATTCTTGGAATCACCCTTCGCCCAGTCGGGGGCCAGAGGTAAGCTGGGTAGCCCTTGACAGTGTTTCCCGGCGGGCCTTCGGCCGCCGACCGAGCGGAGGTCGATTATGAGAATCTCCCTCCGCCCAGCCGGGGGCCGGAGGCTAGCTAGGTGGCGCCATCAAGGGCTGCCTAGCCTGCCTCTACCCAGCCATGGGCCGGAGGTAGGTTGGGTAGCCCTCAATGGCATTGCCCAGCCTGCCTTTGGCCCCCAGCTGGGCGGAGGGCGATTCTGCTTATCACCCCCGGTTGAGTGGAGGTCAATTTCGAGAATCGCTCCTGGGTGGGTGGAGGGTGATTCCGAGAATCACCCCTGGTTGGGTGGAGGGTGATTCCGAGAATCACCCCTGGCTGGGCAGAGGCTGGCCGTGTGGCGCCATTGAGGGATGCGCAACTTGCCTCCAACCCCTAGCTGGGTGGAGGGCGATTCTCGGAATTTCCCTCCGCCCAGCCAAGGGCCAAAGGTAGGCCAAGCAATGTCATCAAATGAAGGAGATTAGTTTTTGGATCTATTTTCAGGTATAGGTAAGTTTTATTATACAAAATTAAATTTAAATATTTTATTTTTTGCTTTTTATGTCTTTATACTAATTTTCTTACTTATTTATTTTGTACTTGATGATTAGGTGCAACACTAACATGTTGTCTACCAAAAGGAAGAAATTACATTGCCATTGAGAAAGACTCTCTGCAATGTAAATTTATTTAACAAAGAATTAACACTCTTGAATTCCTTCTAGATGTGAAGCAAGAAGTTGGTTTGAGGAAAGGGGATTTTAATGAATCACGTGTGGAAAAAAAAGTAAAGGAACCTCAACCACCACTATATGGAATGATTGGAAAGGGACACTTTGGAAGATTTGCAGACATGAAAGATCCATTAGAAGATGACACTGACCAAAATGAAGTAGAAAATGTTGCGGAAGAAGCCATCAATGATGTTCTAGATGATGTTGAACATGTATTAGTTGATATTGTTGAGAATCTTTAAGTTATGCTTGCAAACAAAGCTCATTTTTGCGATCTATTAATCAGTTTTACTTGTAATGTTTAGACTTTGATATTTTATGAGAAGAATTCTTATTTTTTGCGAAAAACATGTGATTACTATTATTGTTTGACATAAAATTCAATAAAAATGCTATTTTCTTAAGTTTTTTGTTAAAAATTTCCCAAAAATTAGTTTATTTAACATGTTTTTTTTTAACAAAAAGTCTCTAAAAGTGTATTTTTTGTATTCCATTTGTATTGAAAATTTGTATTTTTTTGTCATATCGTTCAAAATATTGGTTTTTTGGTGACAATTATTTAATGTGCATTGAAAAATTAATTAGCAATACATAAACTTGTAGAAAATATAAACTTTATAATATTGACCCTTTTTTCATTTTTTATCTATGTGAAAAAGTGAAGATATCATTACAAATGCTTATTTAATTTTTTTTATTTTTTTTTTATTTTTAAAACACAATTACCTAAATGCACTTAAAAATAAACATCTCATGGAAGAATAAGACATTAGAAAATGTATAGAGTCAAATCAATCCTCTAAAAAAACGTTGGTGATGATACACCACCACTATTCAAAATCGACATAAAAAGCATCATAGAAAAAAAATTAGAAAAATTAAAAATAAAATAAAGTGCCAAAAACATGCTAAAAAAAAAAAAGATTTTGCATCACCACTTTTCAAAATCGGGTGTATTTCTTGCTACGTCAAAAAGTAGGTACCAGTGTAGTTACCTATTTCATTGGTAACAGTGTTAATTATGGAGAAAATATAAAAATACGTTTTATTTATTTACCATACCTATGGTTTATTTATATTTTATTTATTTACCATACCTCTTTTATAAATATGGTATTTGGCCCACAGTATTTAGCCTATGGTATTATAGTGGTATTTTTCCCATAGGCTTCACCTAAATAATTTTTTTTTTTTTTAAGTTTTCTTTAAATATAAAGAGCTTTATGGAGTAAATATAAAAAGAGGTTTTATTTTTTCCCATAGGCTTCATCTAAATAAAACATTTTTTTTAAAGTTTTCTTTAAATATAAATAGGTTTATGAAGTAAATAAATACCCCCAGTAAATAAATAAAAATATACCCCCTGTACATTTCAAATGTTTACTTACATTACATTTATTTACTTACCATACCCAAGTTTACATTACAGTTCTCACATTACATCTACACATCTCTATATACTCTGACATATCAAAAGTTTACATTACATTTCTCACATTACATCTACACATATATATATACTCCAACATATCAAAAGTTTACATTACATTTCTCACATGACATCTACACACATTACATCTACACATCTCTATATACTGGGTTGTAGAGCGCCTCTCGGCGCAATCATCCACATACAAGAAAAAATAAATAAGACAATTACTAACTAATTTGAAATAAAGTGATTTGATTTTCTCCTTATGAAGCCAAGTCCCAATATATAAGTATCAAATTTTTGATACCACATCCTTGGTGATTTTTGTTTTTTTTTGTTTGTGAGGTAAACATCACGGGGGGATTTTAACCTTGAAACTCACAATTTAAATAATACTTCATAACATAGTGATTTCCAACTGAGATATTCCCTGTGGAATATACCACATCCTTGGTGTTTTCTTTAACCCATATATGGATTTTTTAAACCTTCATATTAGCTCTTTCTTTCCCTTTGTTATCACCTAATTTGAACCTTAGGCTGAAGGAAGGAAAAACAGGGTAACTTCAAACCACGCTCAGCCTTGTAGCTAGCCCTACAAGGTAAGGAGAGGGCTCTCTCCGTGAAAAAATGTTCAATGAAATATAACTGCAAATGATTTTAGGCTAGGTATAGTAGCTCGAAATGTTTTATCAATTCTCTGGGTTATATGGATTAGATGGGGCTGGGAAGTTTGAATTTGGGGAATTAAATCAGAGATACAGGGTATTCTATGGGGCAAGGTAGGCAAGGATTTTAACAACTTTGTATTTAAATGATGATGGAATGTGTAAGACTGGTGAGAAGCTGAAAAGGGCATAGGAGATGGATCCTTTTCAAACAACAGAAAACACAAAATATTGAATGATTTTCCCAAGGCAGAGCATTATACAATGGATTATACCTATCTATCTTGAAAACATTCAACCAAAAATGATGGATATATGATTTGAAATACATGACAATAGACAAATGATCACAAAATAAAGACAGTGCTAAAATCCATACCACAAGGGTCCCATAAATCAGTGCTACATTCCTTTATTAATTCCCTGCCAAACTGTTACAAATGGAGCACAAAGTTTCCTCTATGATTCCAACGTTATCCCACTCTGACCCCCCCTTAAAAATGATGAAGAATTACATTAAATAGATCAGTTTCAAGGGGGCCTGGTCCACAGAAGGAGGAGTTGTTTCACCTACCCAAAAACTAAAATCTAAACACAGAAAACAAGCCAACAATATGCCCCTGAAAAGAGGGAGAAATACATTTGACTACCTAGAGAAATTTGTTGTCATTCCCAATGAATGAAAGGAGGAAGTACATAGAATAGATCCCTTTTTCATTGCTGTTGTAGATGCTGATCTGATTCTGTGTTTATAATTAGTTCACAACTTTGACCAATATCTCTGTCTTTGCTCTTTGAAGAAAAACCCTTTGCCGAAGAAAAAATGCCTTTGAAACCAATGAAAATCGAATTTTCCATTTTAATGAAAAAAACCCCTTTTTCATTGAAAAGGAGCGAAAGGAAAGGATGGTGGGCCCCAAATTTCAATCGCAAATCGCATCAAAAGGGGGGAGGGCACATTACCTCATGGAGTGATGCAATGGAAGGTCGTGCGATGAAATGAAATACTATGGAATGAGGTGCGATGGGAAGTGGGATTTATGGTGGGACCCGGGCAATCGCAATCGCAAATCAGAAGGGGAGTGGGTGTAACACATAATGAAGGAGATTGTGATATGCGATGGCGATGGAGCGATGGAGCAAAGGATAAGGGAGCTATAGAGGAGGGTGAAGGAAATTCTTTTAAAAAAAATATGAAATTAAATTTCCGCTTTTACACGGAGAAAAACCCTTCTCTTTTGAAAAGGTGGAAGGGCCTTTACTTGGGACCCAGGGAGATTCGCAATCGAAAATCACAGCAGAAGGGGATCGGGTTAAGTTAAACATTGTGGGATGGAAACGCACAATGTGATAGTGTGATGGAAAATTATCGCATCGGTGGGAGTCAAAGCGCTGGCGGGACAATAACATCGGCGGTAGGGATGGCTCAGAGTTAAATGTTAGGGAATGGAATATTGCAATGCGATGGTGCGATCGGATCGAAGGTAGTGTGATTGCATCAGATTTGTTTAATCAGAGAAGGGTCAGTTGGCCATGAACTTATGTGGTGTGTTGAAAACTTGCGATGCGATGATGCGATTGGATTAGAGGAATGGGATTGCAATGATGTGATCGAACTTGCGATGCGATGGACTGTGGGCCATCGGATCATTGAGAAGATCGATGGTACGTATGCAATCGGTGGTGGGTTAGTCACATCGAAAGTTTTCAATCGGAAGAGTTGCGATCAGCCCATGGAATTTTGCGATGCGATGCGATCGGATCGAAGGTATCAGGGTCAATTGCATCAGAAGCTTGTAGGATGAGGCAATTACAAAGGAACAAGTAATTTTTCGGTAAAGGCAAAAATTCATATGAAAAGGTATAAATTATAATGTTTAAAGGAACAAATGAGAGATAAGGGTAAGGTTAGGCTTTTGGGGGCTTTTATTCACTTAGGCATATCTTCCAATCCAGAAGTCAGTTTTTGGAGTATGATATACTTTTGGAAAGCTCTTTCCGAGCTAATTCTAATGGAAATACTTAGAAAATGATTCTACACTAACAATATTATGGTTAACACCTTTGAAACATAGACCTGACAAAGACAACCACCAATGGAATAATTTTATATCATGACCCAATGGAATGATTGAAAATTTCTTCAGAATGGGACACCTAAGATGCACATGCAAATGTGTTTTGATCCCTGGTGGAAGTATGCAAATACTGACACTAACACCCTTCATTATAATTTTTTCTAGCCACCTCATGTAGATTTATTCTTCCATACCCCCATGTGGGAATTTTGTCTCCACATCCATTTATTCTACTTCAAAATCAATAGAAATAACATAAAATAAAATAAATCTAATAGAAGGTAACGTTGAAATAGGGGAGAAATCTCACCAAAGTCAAATCCTCCTACTTGGGAATAACCTTTTGTAACTAACTAAGATTTATGTTTATCCACTTTTCCTTTTATATTCAAGGTATTCTTAAACGCCAATTTTCTACCAATGGGCTTTCTTCTAGTTAAAAATCCCACTAGATCCCAAGCCTCATTTTTGTAAAAGACTTCCATTTCTTTAACCATGGCTTTTTCCCATAGTTTTCCATCCTTGAAATCCACTGGCTCCCTAAAAATTCTAGAATTATCATAGTTAATAAATAAGTCAAAATTTTAATGGAAATTGGGCGAAGTATGCAACTTTTAACACCTTCATTCCTAAAATTGTTCTCCTCAGTACTAGAATATGAGGTTCTCGTTTTTCTTATTCTCGTTCTTCTATAGAGTCTGATACACCATCCTTCAATTCAAAATTTTTCTTCTTTGGTCCATTATCCCTTGGATGGATCTCATTTTTGAAACATATTTGATTTCTTTAAATTCTAGATCCATGTTATACACAACCTTCTTAGTTTATGGCTTCCAAATCTCATAACCTTGAAAATGATATTTATACCTAGTAAAAATACACCTTTTAGCTTTCTTATCCAAATTACTCGTATTCTCCTTCGGAACATGTATGCAAAAATAATAGGCAAATACCACAAGGTGTTTAGGAGAGAATTTCTTAGCATTTCATATTTCATGTGGAGTTTTTCCATCCAACAATGATGATGGTGGTCTATTTGTTGAAATTGGCAATAAGAAATATTTAAAATGGCACCAAAAGGGATTCTAAATTAATTTTCCCTTAATTAAATTATAAGTAAAATGTAATTCCATATCACATGACAGCTTGTATGAGTTAAATAAGTCAGGAATACTTAGTTAGTTCAATTAATTCGAGTTGGGGGTAAAACTAGAGGCATGTAGAGTGTCTCATACTTTTTAGGATCCCTGTTTGAGTTTATTTTGAGTTGTAATTAGTTAACTCAGTTTATTTGAGTTAAAATCAGTTTAACTAGTTCTAACTGATGGATGAGCTAGTGAGAGGTCCAGTGAATTAAATTTTATTTAATTCACATGTAGTGATCAATCAAATAATTGATAATTCACTATAAATATTTGTTTCATGTCAGTTCTAAGAGTGACCCAATTGACATTGGAGTTAAAAGGAAGTAGAGTATCAGTTGTATAATTAGAAAATGGTATGCCATGCATAAGGTCATCAAGATTCCTTGGATTATTTTGAAATCAATTGATGGCACTTTCCTAATTAATAGAGGCTCAATTCCCTCAGTAATGTGTGAACAAGGCTGGTCAAACAGGGGCAAGAAATTGGTTAAGTATTGAATCAATTTTTCTTAGATCAGAGTGAGACATTTAGAGATAGTGCAAAGAGCTCTCAAGCCTGAGAGAAGCATTGTATTGTTTCATATTATTGAATTAATTCAATATAAAAATAGAGATACATATTTTTTTTGTTCAAATGAAATTATTTCTTTTTCTTGTTCATGTGATTGGGTAATCGTAATGTTTTTCCACAATTTGTAGAATAGATTCAAGTGTTTTAATTTTTGATATTACAATATTATTTGAATATATGTGGATTTTCTACATGGTATCAGATTAGGAATCACTATAGAAGAGAAGAACCAGAGTTTGTTTTGAACAAGTGAATCGAATTTGCAGATTTATTCTTCAGGACCAGCATCAGATCAAGATGTCTTTCTGTGGATTGAAACTTGACTATGTCCTTGAGGGTAGTTCAAATTAAATATATTGGAAGGAAAGGATGGAGGAAATGTTGGAGGAAAAAATATTGAAGGAATTCATATACAATGATATTCCCAAGCCTGTAGTAGCAGATGCTCAAAATATTGCTACATAGAAGAATAATGTAGAAAAAGCAAGAAGGATTTTGTTATGAGTTTGAGATAATATTGTATCAAAAATCCATGGAAATTCAACTCCATATGATATGTGGACGGCCTTAACATATATGTTTCAGAATAACAGTGACCACATGAATTTGATGCTAAAGGAAAAGCTCATAAATATCAAGATGGAGGGTGAGACGATACCAAAACACTTGAAGAAGTTCACTCAATGTCGAGATGAGCTTGGTAGTGTTGGTGTGATATTTTCCCATGATTATTTGGTGATCCTAGCACTTACAAGCATTCCAAAGAGCTGGAAAAACTACCAGGATTCAATGGATGAGAGGGATAAGCTACCAGAGTGGAAGCAATTCTGACTTGGTACAACAAGAGATAAGGAGGAACACCAAAGACAAGACCTATTCCAAAGACAAATAAGAATATTTTTCATTAGTCAGAAAAGGAAATAAATCCAAGGGATATAAGTCCCAAGGAGAAGAGGGCAAGAATAAAGAGTTGTCCAACGTCAAATTTTTTCACTATCATGAGTTCGGGCACTATGCCATGAAATACCCACGAAAGGAAAGCAAGAAGGAGCTTGCAGTGGTAGCAATAGGTGAAGCTCTAGCTTCACAATTCTAGCTTGATTTTACTCTCATTTCATGCATGGATAACACTATAATGGGATGAATGTGGTATCCCAACAACGGTGCCTCATTCTATATAATGAGGAATAGATACCTCTTCAGTGACTTTGAGGAGAAAGACCTCAAGCATAACATAGAGTTTGGATATGACGAGAGGTATAACACGACCATAATAGGTACAATTACCTTTCATAGGGAGTACACCTCCCCTCTTAGGCTCATAGATATATTGTTTGTTCGAAGACTAAAGAATAACCTTGTTTTTGTCACGGTATTGGAATATTGTGGCTATGATGTTATATTTAGAAAAGAAAATGCTTTCCTTAGAAAAATCTCCATAGAACAGGTGAAATAGATCAGTGTGTGAGTCAAGAACCTATATGCACTTGAGGTACGAGATGCATTCAAAGCTTTGAGGAGCAAGGAAAAGGTTAGAGACTTGGTGGTTGAGAGGGAGCATGAATTACCTCTCAACATGAAGCCTCAAAAGAAGCCTTAGAAAGACGTTGTGGAGTTGCCTCAATTAGAGAAGCTGAGAGGAGACCGAGTGGAGGAATCCACTCAAGCACAAACCTCTAGTAGGAGGAAATTTTGAGAGAATTTGGAAGAGGGAGCACATGAAACCATACCTCTAAAAGAGAGGTGGAGCGATGTAAAGAAATAGTCCAAAGAGTGAAAGAAGTTGGGTAGGGTCCGTTAAGATGTTTTGTCTCATGGATCATTACCTTGCTACAAGAGCCCATAGTACATAGTAGCAGGATGGATCAATGGTAGTTGATGCAGTCAAATGTCAGAGTGAAATATGCATATATTAGCAACAGTCAAATACTGGGTGCAGAGTAGAGTCAGTAACAGTGCAGATGGCACAGTGCAGAGTCAACAACAACACATATTTTCAATAGACAATGCACTAGCTAGTAGCATTCAAAGACTCTGGTGATAGATGCATCATACTGATTCAACTTGGATGCTTTTCAATTTCAGAAATTGCAGCACCAACAATTATAGAGAGAAGGGTTGCATGCAGAACATTCCAAAGGTACCAAATCAGGATAGAGCTGAATTTCTTTCTTGTTGAGAGAGAGTGTTGAAATTGGAAACAAGATATATTGAAAATGGCACCAAAGGGGATTCTAATTTAATTTTCCCATAATTAAATTATAAGTAAATTATAATTCCACATCACATGACATCCTGTACGAGTTAAATAATTCCATAAGACATAGTTAATTAAGTTAATTCGAGTTGAGGGTAAAACTAGAAGCATGTAGAGGGTCTCCTACTTTTTAGGAGCCCTGGTTGAGTTTAATTTGAGTTGTAATTATTTAACTTGATTTATTTGAGTGAAAATCAGTTTAACTAGTTTTAACCCATGGATGAGCTAGTGAGAGTTCCAATGAATTAAATCCAATTTAATTCACATGCAGTGATTAATCAGATAACTTATCATTTGCTATAAATAGATGTTGCATGTCAGTTCTAAAAGTGGCCCAATTGAGATTGGAGTTAAATGGAAGTAAAATATCAGTCGTATAATTAGAAAATTGTACAAGTAATTCATAAGTTCATCAGGTTGCCTTGGATGTATTGCACAATCAAATGATGGGAATTTCCTAATTAATAGGGGCTCAATTCCCTTAGGAATGTGTGAGCAAGGCTCGTCAGACATGGGCAAGGAATTGGTTAAGTATTGGACCAATTTTCTTAGATCAAAGTGAGACAGTCAAAGATAGTGCAAAGAGCTATCAACCCTGAGAGAAGCATTCTATTGTTTCATACTATTGACTTATTGCAATATACAAATAGCAAGGTTTTTAGCTGAGACTTTCACCAAATACATCTTTGTATTGTGCAATTGAAATTCTTCCTCTTTCTTTTTCATGTGATTGTGCGATCATAATTGGTTTCCACAACTTGTAGAATAGATTCAAATATTTTTTTTTAGCATATTACAAGATATGTCAAATCTATGTGTATTTTCTACACTATTTACTAGGTAACATACAATGTCCACTACTTTTTCTAGAATTATTTTCCTAGCTTGACACCACTAAGCATCCTCCTTTCTTTTTCCATCAACATCTTGCTCATCCTTTATGAAAATCCATTATTCTAAGGTGTGTATGGAGTATTATTTTTCCTTTCTATAACACAATTCTTATATAATTCTACAAATTCATTCACACACAATTCTCCACCATTATCTATCCTAAACACCTTAATTTTATTTTATGTCTAATTTTCCATAAGAGCCTTAAACATCACTTCCATCATACCTTTCATATTCACAAAACCTTCCCTAAGAGGATTAATATGAAAATATGCACTTAAATTGACCAACCATGCCCCATGATCTAAATGTGTGCTTGAAGAAGCCAAGTACACATCGACTTGATGCAAGAGCATTTCTTCAAGTCAACAAGACCTGAGATGTATTACCACATTTACTAAAGGGAATTGATTTCCTTAATTTAATTTAAGTTAATTTAATGTAATTAAAGTTAATAATTTTATTTTCTAAATAAAATAGGGATTGATTAAAGAAATGAGAGATTATTTCCTCACGACATGTAATGCACTATTTGAAGTGATTTTTTTAAGGAGTTAGAAGCTTTAGGATATATTTGATATTTTCTATGTGTGAATGACTATATCCATATTCAGTGTATCTCAACAATAAATCCTTATATATATTTGATCTTTGTAAATTAAAATTAGAAAAATATAAGAGAGATTTGAGAGAGACTAAGGACCGAGAGAGGTTTAGGAGCATGAAGAAAAAGGGCCAATAAATTTTGTAATTAGGTCGATTTGTATAAATTGTGAGGTTTTTGAGCAATTATGAGTGTAATGTATGTGCAAATATAATTGTGTGTGCAATATAATTGTGACTTCTTCTTTTTTTGTGTCAAAGAGGAATAATATACAATTCCTATGACTATAATATTTATTTTCGTATTAATTTAATGCATCTATATTGTATGAATTGAATACATAGAGAATAAATTTCATGTTGTTTTGAAAGGATCATATCTTATAGTTAAAAATAGTTTGGTCCTAGATCTCAGAGTCCGTAGTTAGAAAAAAAATATTCTAAGTTATCTTGATCTGCAACGTGGAGTATAAGTTTATAAAGTTTACATTTGGAATGGATCCATCTATATACTGAATCTATTAATATATGGAGACGTGAATAGTTATATCAACAGATTTTGTTAGAATGGGCCTATAATATATCTGATTGATAGTGTATCTAGTTAAACACTACTACAAGCAATGGAGTTATAGTCATGTCCCTGAATATAAGACTTAGTTAAAATGTTAAGGAGAATGAACTTTGGAAATTGTGCTTAAAGGTTATCTGGGCCAAACACATCCAGATTGAAACCTGTGAGAGGAAATTATTTGGATAAAAGTGAGGAAATGCAGATCAAGGAGGCATGGACCCCATAACACCACTCAAGTGTTATTAATATTGAGAAACATGTGGTAGTTCAAATAAGTATGAAGTAAAGTGAGGCGAAGATCACCCTAATCCCTAGATTGAGTGAAGGGATATCCAAATGCAAAAATATCCATATTAAAGTGAATTTATCTGAATCAATCCTAAAAACTTTGGGAAGTGCGACATTAAATTTATATCTAGGTTGAGAAGCACATGTATTTGTGAGTGTTAGAAGTGTTTTTTAAAATAGATCCAAATTAAAATTACAAATAATAAAAGAGGACCCCAAAGTAAGACCTTACGATTTGCACCATACAAGTTATCTGGGTCAAGTTAATTCTGGGGCTTATCGAAATGCAACAAATACAAGTGAACCAGATTTTGAGATTTGTCAGATCAAGGAGTTAAAATCTATATCTAAGTAATTTAACTAGGATGAGGAGATATATCTTGGCCAAAACGAGGGTATCCATATTGTTACACAGTAATTTGTCACCGTCCCTGCAATCCCCCATCCCACACATTGGAGGGCCTATTATGTGACCTGTGAGTAGTGACATGACCTAAAAACACTTTTATGGCATCCCCCTTGACAAGGAAAATGATTCCCCCGGAGACAATTTCCTATGAAAAACCCCAAAAATAGACCTTTCGTCTTTAGCGCGACTAGCCAGTTCAGCCCTCGTGCCAGGCTTAGTAAGGATTGTTTTTTGAAAATAAATGGTGGAAGTTTGATTCAAACCAACTCCTAAACGAGTCTCTAAAATGAGTTGGGAGGTTTGGCTCCAGATCTCCATGTAGGGGAAGTGGTTTTCCACCTATCATCGAAGCTTCCTTGAGGATAGGGCCAATCCCACCATTGTAGGGATCCCAACTCCCCTTCCACCATCTATATAAGCTTGTCATTTTCCCTTTGCAAGCTAGCCTGAATAGAGCTGAATCAGTAGTAAGGAGATTATCGTCAGATAGCCAAAGAGAGAGAGACTTGTCCCATTCTCGATGAGCTTTATCGAGACGTACTCCACTGTCGACCCATCAAAGGAAGATCCAGCGTCAGAGCTTAGGTTGTATCTTCCTTTGTTGTGATTAATAATAAATGACTTCGATTATGGTTCGACTCATATGTTCATGTCTTGTGTTATAAGTTGTATCTTCTCTGGCTGATACATAGTTGCATGTATTAGGTTTTGTGCTTGTGTGTTTGTTGTTTCTTCGTGTACGTGGAGGTGTTCGAATGTGCCTAGCGGGAGAATTGTGATTTGCCAAAGCGAAGGATGGAAGTGCTATCTTCTCTACAAACAACAGCAGCGTAAGACTTAAGGTAGGCCTCTTATTTCATCTTGGTCTTTTGTAACTAGGAACCTACATCTTAGCGTGACTCGATTGTTGCTAGACCCAATCTGGGCTAGTAGTGATCGCCTCTATCCGCAGAGGGGATTTACCTCTCCAACAAACTGGCGACTCTGTTGGGGAGACATTGATTGGAGTTTGTCTTGTATTTTCAGTTGATTTTGGTCTTTGTCTGCTTGATCGACTCTTTTGGTTCACTTTTTCTTAGTGTTAAACCTTTGTTTAGCCTCACCATCCCTGATCTGCTCCCTGTTTGCTCTTTTTTATTTTTTGCATTAGTAAATTTGACTGGCGTGGTTTTTTTCATGATAGGTGTGCCAGCTGACACTTGTTTCTAGTTTAGCCCCGGCACCAATCCTGTTCTGGTGCTAGATGCAGCTTGACAGTCACGCCAATCCTATGTGGTGTTAGGTTTTGCTTCTTTCTGAGCTTTTCGAGCTTGATTTATGGTTTTGGTGTCATTTTTTCAACTGCCTGAGTGTTTAGGAGCCTTGTTTGACTATGTGTGACCTTCATCCTCTGGTTTTTTTCCCTCTACTATCAGTTTTACATTCTATCCCTAGGGCATCTAGGTGCTATAGTGTGTCAAGCCTCCCGTGGGAGTTTTGGTCCTTGTTTGATCAGTCAATTTTATTATTGCTTCTCTGCATTGTTTGGTATTTTTACATTGTTTTGTTGCGTTATTTGAGTGATTGGCCTCTTCCTCATTCGAATTTCTCTTTGTCTCGTTTTGGGCCTAGATTACACGGTTCATTTGAGTCTTTGGGATTCCCCTTTGATTTGAGGAATTTCTTCATCAATTTGAGGTCTGATTGTGTGTTTTGCATTGAGTGGGCTTGCTTTTCTTTTCTCTTTTGCTATCACTTCTCAAATTTCTCTTTTCATTAGTTTTCATTTTTTTTAGTGCACTTTGCTCTTAAACATTGAAAATACAAAAAAGTCTCTTTTGCTTTTGATTAGTTATTGTAAATTGAGAACTTTTCTGTGTTATTAGTGATTTGTAACACTGAAAGAAAAGCTTTTAGTTTTCGTTAGCCTACATTAGAGACACTAGTGGTTGTTTTGTCATCATTTTTTTATTGTGTGAAAGCTCTCAACCTTCCCGTAGTTAGCTATTCATCGAGCGAAATGATACATTGTGGCATGTAGTATGCATTTAGAGGATTTTCGGACATAGAATTCGGTAGGGCATGGAAATTGAAACATAATTGAAGATCAGCACTAAAATTTATTCAATTTACCCTAAGGCCGCATTAAAACATTAACGAAATATTTAGAGGTATAGGCTAGTGATGTGTTCCGGCGTCCTTAAACCTAGTAGCTGTCGTTTACCTCTTGGCTTTAGACAACACTAGTATGGACTTGTGCTCCCCGTACCGTCATGTATATAAAGGGATACCCCACTAGGTTGTTATCCTTTATCCGTAGGAAGCCGAGTCTGCCACCTTATATTCGTGATACACCAAACACAGCATTTGGGGAGATTTCCTGCATGTACGTCAAGTCCTTGTTTGATTTCTCTTTCATTTTGAAACCAAGGTGTATATTGCAGTTCACGAATATCTGGTACACCCTTTGCCTAGAGTTCTAGATTATTCATTTTGATATTTTCTTACTCATTAAATTTGAAAGGATCATCAATCGCTTGTCCTTTCACGCTTGTTTCAAAATTGAAAGAGATAGAGTCACCTTTCATCCGTTTCTCAACTCTTAAAACATGAAATGGTGAAGTTTCTAAGTTTCAATGCGGTAAAATAAATCACCTGCGATCACACACCCTTTTAGAGTTTTCTTGTTGGTCGTTTGATTGTGTGCCTTCGTTTTTACCCGTGTGCCCTTTTTTGATCTATTCCTCTTATCGTTATTGTCACAGTGGCGGAACCCTCAGTTTCGTCTACTGGTAGTCCTTACACAGATGACTCGTCAGAGGTCTCTCAATCCTCTACTGAACCTCAACAGCCCATCATCTCCGAGTTTCCTGACGGGGGACCGGTTCTGTCTGAGCTTCCCTTTGGAGGACTAGTTGAGTTCAATTGGCCCTTATCCAACGCTTGGTTTGGATTTGGAGTAGGGGAATATTTCCCTCCTCTTACATCGGGTTCACCTTTTCTAACTGCTTTTATTCCTCCTAGTCCTCGCCGTCTTTTGGAAGATCTAGCAGCAGGCTCAAATATGGGCTCATCCAGTCCTTCTCCTAGTGAGGAGATCCCCACGTCTAGTGAAGATTACTAGTTGTTCCCAGAAGACAACCCCGAGTTATCTATCATGTCTTCGCCTAGTCCTTCGCTTCCAGCAAGGTATAGATCCTTAAGTCAGATTATGATTATCGTCGCCTCTATGGGAGTATTAATTCATTTACGAGGCTGGTTATTCCTTCATTAGGGATGTCCCCAAGGACACCCCTCACGTCATCTCCTCAGGTCACATTAGTACCTATTAGGTCTACTGTCTGTGTGGCCTCATCTACACCCGCTGTTACTACTCAGTTCGCAAGGACTGCGTCACTTCCCGAAGACGTCTACATAGCATCTGCTATTCCAGAGAACATCTCTCCTGAGGAGTATTGGTTGTCTCTACAGCAATCGAACTCTGAGGTCGGTTAATCCTCCCAAGATCCCAAACGTACTTATTGTTCGCATTATCCACAGGATGGTACACCCATCTACATTTTTCCATATCAGTACAATGAGCAGGGAAACCCTCTACGTTTTCGTGCTCTAGAGGCTTACCATTTTTCAAGGTTTTATGTTTTCCCAGGCTGGGAAACCTTCCAACTCGTAAGGAAAACCCTTCTAGGGCCAACCTTCAGGCCAGCCTAGTTATCTTTATGACCCGCAAGGACAACCCTTACAGGGCCAACTTTCGGGCCACCAGGGGTTGTTATACGGTCTGCCAAGATAGTCCTACAATCCTCAAGGTCAACCTATATAGCCTCACCCTACGGTCCAACTAGGGCAAACTCAAGGACTCGAAAGTCAACTGGGGTACCAACTGGGGCCGTTGTATGGTCCTGGGGGGAAAATCTCACCCTCTCAACCTATGGTGCAACCTCTGCAGCCTCAGTTTCCCATTGGTCCAAATGTTGCATAGCGAGGGCCCTCTTATGGTCCTGTTACGGGTCAAACTGGTTATCAGGCACAACCTGGCCCTATCCCGCCACCAGGCCAACCGGCTCATTCGGGGAAGCCTGGTGTCCCTCATCAACCAGGTCAACATGTTCAACCAGTTCAACCTGTTCACCCAGGTCGACCTGTTCAACCAGGATAACCCATTCAGTTGGTTCAACCTGTTCAGCCAGGACAGCCCGTTCAGCCAGGTCAACCTGTCCAACCAGGCCAGCTTGCACATCATGTCAACCCTACTCAACAGCTGATTTACTCTATGCCATAGCTGAATCCGCATATGCGCCCCACTTATCAGGCTTAGCAGGGCCCCACTTATCAGCAGCCCACTCAACCCCAAGGCGGTTATTATCTTCAAGGTCAATCTCGACCAGTTTACAACCCACCCCAAGGTTCTAATTATTATATTCAACAAATAGGCTATGCCTATACTCAATAGTCAAACCCATATACTAATCAAATGGGACCGATATATAATCAGGGTCCATACCCCAGTTATCAACCCCTGTACACTAGTTATCAACAACCGTATCAGACTAATTATACGGCCTATACCCCCTATGGTCAGAATCCTTTGGGATAGAACCAATGGGGGCAAGGTTATGCTCAACCGGGACGGAGTATAGGTACAGGTCCTTATCGAGGGCTTGGTATGCCTTTCAATCCCCAGTTACCGTTCCTAGCCACCTTGGAATTACCGGACATTTCTAAATTGACCAATGATCCGATTATTCACAATCCTTATTGGCCTCTGGTTCCAACCAAGTTGCCTGGTGACTGTCCTAAGTTTGAAGGTAAAGCTGGAGAGGACCCCCAAGCTCATGGAATGACGTACCATCTATGGTTTTCATCCAACTCTTGGGTGGATGATTCAATTCGTCTTCATCTCTTCCAGCGCAATCTTACCGATGCTGCCGCTAAGTGGTATATAGAATTACCCCGCGGCATCTTTCAAGACTTCAATATGTTAGCTATGGATTTTTTGACACACTTTCAGTTATCGGTTCGTTACAAAGCCGAGACGCATCTCCTGACTTCTTTGAAGCAGGATAAAGCCACCGACATATTTGATCATATTCATGAGTGGCGACGTCGTCATAGACTGATCAAGTTTGATATACCTAATCAGTGACTAACTCATTGGTTCACCACCTCCTTCGTTAACAAGATCACTCAAGATATTGCTATGGGGGCAAGTGTGACTAAAGAACAAGCCATTGCACGTGCCCAGTACCTTGATCTGGTGTACTCTCAGTCTGGCATGCTTTATGATATTTTGACTAATTCTCCGCGGCCAGGGACCTCTAAAGCACCACCTACCCCAGTGGTGGACGGTGTTATTGGTTCCGTTTCTCAAAATTATCGGAAATCCTCTAATGGGAAGCAAAAGTCTAATTCTTCCAATAATTCTACTCTTCATACCCCTCCATATTCTAGTAAGACTGCGGAGGTCAACTCTGTTCAAGATAATCCTACAGAAAATGCCTCCAAAGGAAAGAAGAAGGGCAAGGGAAAATCCAAACCCGATGCCCCAAAAGTAGAGTCTTCTAAACCTCGTACTGACGATGGTCCCCAACATAAACCGAAGTACCCTTGCCTTATTTGTGAAGGAGACCATTATACCAAAGATTGTCCTCGACGA
Organism: Pinus albicaulis; assembly: GCA_034641835.2. Lineage (NCBI taxonomy): Eukaryota > Viridiplantae > Streptophyta > Pinopsida > Pinales > Pinaceae > Pinus > Pinus albicaulis. The sequence continues at coordinate 1,375,824,958 of CM076582.1, forward strand.
TCTGAAGTTAGTCATCCTCTAAAAGGCTTCAAAGGGACTCTGACAGTTCTCAAAGAACCATTCCCGTCTCAGCAGACCCAGATGGTTGAGCAGCCTTCACCATCTGTACCATTTGGGTCCCAAGTATTTATTATGAATGGTGTTGCACCTGTCTAAATTGCTATGCATTCAAAGGATTATGCTGGATCATGCTAGGCAGCTGGAAAGGAAGTCGTGGATGGCCCACCTCCCCCACCTATCTCTGGTCATTTAGAAATTGATAAGCCCAGCGCTGTACCTATTGTGAGGCCACCTTCTAAAGGTGTTCTGGGAAAATATTCCTACAACCCAAACGCCCATGCCGCTCAGCACTACAGTATTGTTGAGGATTTGGCATAGGCACCTTCTACAATGTCTACATTGGAAGTGCTTCAAAGTTTCCCATCGCAATGGAAAGCTCTGTTGTCTGCAATCGGTGGAATCGATCCTGCCGATTCTAATCTTCTCACCTTCGACCTAGAAAATTTTGTCCCCTAACTTCCGCATCAAATCGCTCTTGTTATCCAAGTCAGGATCAACGGCCTCAACATCCATAGAGCCGTTGTGGACAAAGGTGCTTCCACCTGTGTTATGTCATCCACCTGCTGGAAGGCCATTGCCTCTCCAGCTCTCACTTCATCTCCCAATGCCCTAGAGGCATTTGATGGTCGCGAATCAAAACCCCTAAGTGTTCTCGAGATTTTTCCGATCACGTTACAGGGGAAGATAGTCAACGTAGAAGTAGAACTGGTTGATGCAAAGCTCAACTACAATATTCTTCTTGGTCGCAGTTGGACTCACGCCATGCTATGCATTCCGTCCACCCTCTTTTGGCTTCTAAAGTTCCCTCACGAAGGCAAAATCATCACTGTGGATCAGTTGTCTTTCTTCACCTCATCCTCTGAGAACAATGTTCCTTATGTGGATTAGATCCCCAATCCCCCTAATAATGTAGGACTAGATATTTTCAAAGACCCCATCCTCATGGGTATTTTTCCCGCGACACCACCACACACCGTTCAAGTTAACATGATCTCTAGGTCAGACGACCCTTGGATCATCCCTTTGCCTAAACAGGTGACCTCTTTCGGAGAATCGATGCCGTTAACTCCAGTTGAGATTAATTATTACGAAATCGTCACTGCATCTGATCCTCCTCCTCCTAAACATGATCCTTCGAGCATGGCTCTGGATATATATTCTCAATCCCCTTGGCTCGGCGAGGCAGATTCGCCTGACCCTTTAAGAGAAGTCTTCCCTTCTGATGAAACTATTTTTGAAACAATGTCTCTTGAAGATCTGCCATGGAGCGATGGACATCATCGTTCCTCATTCATGCCTAGCCTGGGGGGAATGTTTGATTGTCTAGAGCGCTTCGCATCTCAGGCTCCCACTCCACCTCTTCAAACACCGATATTGACTCATGAGGTCCTTTCGGAGGGAAAACTGAGTAATATCACTCAAACCATGCTGATCGACATCTCCAGCAAACTGGGGGTAGTCGAAAATATTCATGTGGGAGTGACTTGTTCTCCCGAAGAGATACAAGTTTATACAAACCTTTTTCATGAATTCAGAGACGTTTTAGTGTGGTCCTATGAAGAAATGCCTAGGATTGATCCCAGCATAGTCTTGCACGAGATTCCTACCTATCCAGGTGCAAAACCCATGCGTCAACGCCTACGCCGAGTGCATCCCTGAAAAGATGTAGCTATAAAAACAGAAGTTGAAAAAATTCTTAGCATGGGCTTCATCTATCCAATTCCCCTCACAGAATGGGTTTCAAATATTTTCCTTGTAGATAAGAAGTAGGGCACTATATGGGTCAGTGTTGATTACCGAGACATCAATCGGGCCTATCCTAAGGATTGTTACCGCACTCCCTTTATAGATCAGATCATTGACAAATGCGTGGGGAGTGAGATTTATTCCCTTATGGATGGCTTCTCTAGGTACAATCAAATCAATATTTTACCCAATGATCAACATAAGACTTCCTTTATCTATTCGTGGGGTACCTTCGCTTACAAAAAGCTCCTGTTCGGTTTAAAAAATGTTGGGGCCACCTTCCATCGTGTTATGTTCTATGCTTTCCACGACATACTTCATATTTTTCAGCCATATCTGGATTATTTTCCGGCCCACTCAGCTCGGCGTGAGGACCATCTTGAACACCTCCGCCAGATTTTCCTCCGTTGCAGACGCTACAATATTAGGCTTAATCCTCATAAGTGTGTCTTCTGCATGGATTCTAGTTGTCTTTTGGGATTCATCGTCTCAAAAGATGGAATTCACCTTGACCCCCTCAAGGTCGAGGCCATCATCAACCTCCCATCCCCTTCCTCGCTACACCAACTACAGAGTCTGCAGGGGAAGGCCAACTTCTTACGACGCTTCATTCCGAACTATGCGGAAGTGGCCAAGGGCTTTAAACGACTTTTGAAATATTACGTTCCCTTCCATTGGGATGAGATTGCCCAAAAATATTTTGATAAGCTTAAAACTTTGCTCATTAACGCTCCGCTGATACCTCCTCCCAACTATCATCGCGATTTCACCCTTTATTTGGCCGCTGCGTTTAGCACGATAGATATGGTTTTAGTATAGGATGACGACGATGGAAATGAACACGTAGTTTACTATCTATCTTGGAATCTTCTCGACACGGAAACATGCTATGCCCACGTCGAGAAGTTGGCGCTTGCCGTAGTTTAGGCTGTCCAGAGATTCCGCCATTACATCCAGTTGCGTATCGTAACCGTGGTTTCTAACTGCAACCCGATGACAGATATCTTGTCTCGACAATTGCTGGGGGGAAAGTACTCCAAGTGGATTGTAATCCTTCAGGAGTTCTATTTAGAATTCACCATTGCTAAATCAACAAAATCATTGGTTTTTTCTGATCTTATTTTCTCTCTCTTGACAGACTCCGTCCCATCCCAATCCGAGGATCATATCCCGGATGAAACACTATTTCTTATTAGCACTCATGATCCATGGTACGGTGACATTATCATGTATCTTCAAACATCCATGTTTTGGTCTGAATTGACAAAATATGCTCGACAACGGATTCAACATCAATCTCAACCATACCGCATTGTAGGAGATACCTTGTACCGTGTCGGAATTGATTCTATACTCCACCGGTGCTTGACCCTGGAAGAAGCTGAGAGAGTCTTGAATGACTATCATAGTGGTGCCTGTGGCGGTCACATGTCCGGATATGCCACCACCCAGAAGATTTTGTGTGCAGGTTACTTCTGGTTGTCTATATTCAAAGAATGTATTATTGTAGTCTGGAAATGTCATGCGTGCTAGGTATTTCAGTGCAAGATGCGCACGCCACCCCTACCCTTGCATCCTGTCATTACCATAGGCCCTTTTGCTAAATGTGGCATATATTTTATGACATGTAACCCTCACTCAGCTGAGGGGCATGCTTATATAATCATTGTCGTGGACTACTTCATTAAGTGGGCCGAAGCGATGCTTACATTAGCTGCCGACGGTAAGACATCTGCCTAATTCCTTTTCAACCATGTGATTATGCATTTCGGAGTCCCTCAAGACATTTTCACTGATCATGGCACTCATTTTTAGGATTACATGATGGCTGAGCTGACATCAAAGTTGGTCTTACGCCATGATAGCTCAACGATATACTACCCCCAGGCGAATGGCCAGGTTGAGGCCATGAACAAGATTTTGGTCACAATGCTTCAATGAACAATTGGTATCCACAAATCCAACTGGCATCTCCAATTGTTCTCAGCTCTCTGGGATTATTGAACGTCTATAAATAACACAATTGGATTTACACCTTTCCAATTGGTGTATGGTCTGGAAGCAACTCTCCCAGTTGAATGCGAAATTCCTTCTCTAAAGTTGGTTGTGGAACTATTTCCCGACACTTCTCTACAGGAATAACGTCTCTTGTATTTGGAATGACTGGATGAAACCTGCCGCTTAGCTTCTTTGGTCATTGAGGCATAGAAAAAGCGGGTCAAAGCCCACTTCGATCAATCGGTTTCTCCACGTTCTTTCGTTGAAGGGGACCTCGTCCTCCTATATGACCAAGCACATGATAAACTTGGAGCGGGAAAATTCCAGCCCATGTGGCATGGGCCTTATATAGTTAAACGAGTATTAAAAAATGGGTCCTATGAGCTTATCGACTACGAAGGAGTTCCTCTAGCGCAGCCTAGGAATGGGTTGTACTTCAAAAAGTACTACGCTTGAGTTATTCTTGTCTGGTGTGTGTGTACATAAGTGAGTGATTTCATTTTTTGTGCATGTGTGGTGTGGTGTGCTTTGTAAGTGTCTTTCTTCTGATTCGGTCTTCCTGATTTTGCAGATGTCTATTACTCCTTTTGTTGGTTTCACGGATGGTGCCTCCTGCAGTACCAGGAATCTGTCCTCGGCAACCTAGGTAATCTACGATCCTGCTGGTGAGTTGGTTAATTTTCAAGGTGTTTGTCTAGGGCCTACCACAAATAATGTCGTGGAGTATAGTGCCATTTTGGAATTGTTAAACGAGGTTGTTAACCTTGGTATTCATGCATTACTTGTGTATATGGACTCACAACTTAACGGTCATCATTCAGTTAGAAACCCATCCATTTTATGTCTGTATCTACGTATTTGTTTACTGGAAAGAAATTTTGATTACATTACATATCAACACATTCCCAGACACATGAATGCGTTAATAGATGTAGTAGCTAATTTGGTTTTAGATAGACATTTGCGCAACTTGTAAAAACATCATCACATGTAAAAATATCCATTCAGAAATATATATATATATATATGTCGGATAGTTTGCATTTTTTGTACATCACATAAAATCAAAAAATATACATGTCTGTTAATAATAGCCAGAGACAACATGTCTCTCAAAAATATGCATATAAAATCCCTAGATGACTAATTAGCATGGTTCTCATGGTAGCATGCCACCTCACGCACCAATCGCCTCAGTAATCAATGGAGGTGACTAGGCACCCCCATAGTGTGTCTCTGGTAAGCCATTGGGACATCTGTTAGCCGTGCTTAATCTGGGATCCCCCAGGTGATACCTTCCAGGTTCTGGACTAGTGTTGGTGTTCAGGAAGGGATAATCTATCCACCCTAATCCGACATTAATATTATCAATCCAGGAGCTTATCCTTTCAAGGCTACGCACAAGGTATATGCAAGAACAAATGCTCAACCATTCAACCGAGGGTTTACAATCAAACTCAAAACATTGCCGTGAAGTAACTTAATACAAAACATTCAACAATCTGAATTAACAACAAATAAAATGCAAACATAGCATAATAGAATAAATCCACACATATACACAGATGCAACACCTGATTAGAAGAGTGGGCCCAGCTCTCTGATCAGGCTGCGTTAGCTATGAAATGCTTTAAAACAGTAAAACCAAATGTATTTAATTGATATATGAAATGTGATTACAGCCTTCTCTTCGGAACCCTGAATTATAGGAAAAATGTCCATTTTATACACAATACAAGGGAATAACAAATTTCCCTGAAAACATGAGAATCGTGTGTTCAAGAATGGACTCTAATTTAAACATCACGAACAATAGCTACTCTAAATGGAGGAAAGGGTCGAGAATAGGCCGAGGGAGTCACGGTCCAGCTGCGCGTTCCCCTTTTGACTGGCTGTTACCGATTCTTGCTGCGATCTGCCGGAGCAAGGGTTCCTGTGTTCAATCTACAACCAAACATAAAAATTAGTGCCACAATTAGGTAAAAACCCCACGATTTTACTTCAATAATCAAAATATCCAAATCAGACAAGTCAGGGTAATTACCTCAGAATTTTATCATACAAATATGGGTAAATTAAGAAATAAAGGTCAAAAAGGATGAGAAAAAGGGGGCAAAGAAATAGCCGAATTCAGTGCCCAACATCTCCCCCCAGCTAGCCTTCTGCATGCCCTCATGTAGCCTGCTGACCTCACAGATCTAGGTTCTACAACCTATGGGCTTCATGAAGCCCGGAAAGATCATACTCCAGAGTCATTTCTGTCCGTTGGACCTTAAACCCATCTGAAAGAAGAACCTCCTTCCACCAGTCTGCCGGAACGTTATAAGATGGAGTATAGACTTATGAAGGCATCCAAAGAACAGGATACTAAAATCGAAGCCCCATCCACCTGGTACCACACATTTGGATACATGCCATGTACCTTGGTACTCGAGTGAGTACTCATGCAAAATTGGGTGCCCCAAAAGGCTCCCTGCTTCTGACAGCTGTTGGTGACATCATCAATCTCCTCTGACAAGTATCCAGAGCTTCCTTATGGAAAATAGTTATCTGATTGACACAAAGATCAAGACACCACCTTTGTGTCTTCAACATTCTAGCTTTGTTTTCCTCAAACTTCAGAAAGGCATAATGCCTGTTGAATACAGTATCTGACCTTTCATGCTCTGCCCTTATTATAAATGGCTTGGTGACTTGGTTAGATTAAAAAGTGTCACAAACCTTCCGCCAATGAATTTGATTGAAAATATAAGAGGTGAGGGCCCTCAGATGAATGTTCCCCCCATATGGGATTCAATTAAAATTCCTGTCCAACCATAACGAATACCCATGCAAATAAAGTTCACACATCAAATGCTAAGTTGGCACATCGTGATTCCTCATAATCCGGAGGAATTGTACACCATCCTCAATCTCATAACTGACCTCATTCTTAATGCTTTCCATGAAAAATAAAAGAAAACGTTCATGAAAAAATAAAGAATAGAAAGAATCAGGGGGGCGACATGACATCACCTCTTGCACCAGGCTGAACATTTGTTCCTTATCATTTTTCAGCTCGGCCACCTGATTTTCCAGCTGCTCCACTTTGAGCTACTGCTTGGCATGCCTCAAATTCATAATATCCATACGCTCCTCATATCCAAAGATGGTTGTGGCGGTTCTCTATTCAGTTCTTTTTATTTCATTCTTATACTGCGCCGCAGTGGATTTCCATGTATGTATCTTGGCCATTAGGGCATACTCTCGGGCTTCAAAGAGCTATTCGAGTGGTTCTGTCTCGGTCCTCGCTTTGACCCTGTCAACCCTAGGTCTCCTGGTTCTCCGTCTATACCTGTTTATCTGCTTCTGCATCTTATGCACTCTGCTCCTCAAATTTATCACTTCCATTTTCAACCGCATTGTTTCTCTAAACTAATGTTGATATATTTTCTTGTTGGGTGGTCTTCGCGACCTACCCAAATCTTCTTCCTCTTGTTTCACCTGTGCTTCCTCGGCTCCGACTGTTGGAGGTGAGTTCCTCAGGGCTGCCTCTGCTGGGTTGACAGACAGTCCGATTTCCGCTGCTTGCCCTTTTTCTATCGTTTCTTTCTTTACCCTTTTGATACCTTCATGTGCCACTGGTGGGTTCACCGGGACTGCTTCGCTTAGTCCCTCCTCTCCACCAATGGCCGTTCCTTCTTCAAGTACATTTTCTTCACTCACCGATGGCCCAATAAGATCCCCTTCTGCTGATGTGCCTACTGGGGTTTCTTCCAGCCGAAATATTCATTTCAAACTTGGAGGTGAGGGAATGGTCATGTTTTCTACTTCTCTCTACTGTGGGGAACAGGTTACCCACGCTTCTTTTGGAAAAAATATAGGGAATTGGAACAGATTTTCTTCATCCACTCCTAGGGTCAGCGCTGGTTCTTGTGGAGCAACGTCGGCCCCACTTCTCACTTCATCTGCCATTTCCCTTACAGCTTTCATAGTGAGGGTGGTCACGACTGTCTCCTCCACAAGTTCCACATTAATAGGAGATCCCTGTGGGGTGGCCTCTATGCCAACTACTCTATCTGTCTGCTGAACTGGCTCTATGGACTGGGCTAGTTCTTGTGGAGCAGCCTCAGCTGAAGTGCCAGTAAGAATCTTTGCAACTTCAATTTGTTCGACTTGCATTTGTAAAGCCGACTCCTCTTCACATTCCTTAGCTTCCATCTCCATTTCTTCAGACTCTTCCTGATCAACATAGTCATCCTCCTCATCTCCCTGTGCGGCCTCATCCTCTTGAATCATTTCAGGTTCCTCTACCCTAGCGGCTATAGCGGCTTCAATTTCTTCTTCAGTGGAGTTCTGAAACCACTCCCATGGAATCGGAATCCCGTCGATAGCGTTCAATACTAATAACTACAACAGTCCATGGTGAGAAAGGACTGCTAACACCTACCGTGCATCTTGAGCTGAGTTCGCCATTAGGTTCAAGATTCTCAAAAGAAAATAAGGTATATTCATCGAAAAGGCTTTCGCTTGGGGAAATCGCAGGTGTGCTAGTATACGCAGGTGGTATTTAAAGAGAGTAGAATACCTCCCTTCGCAAGTTATGTATTTTATTACAGCTTCTGCAACATCACTCCATGGCCACAAAAATGACATTCTATCGTACCCCCTGCCTTTCGGTGCAATACTCTCCCCGGCTTGAAGGAAAGCTTCAGGGAATTCCGGAAGAGGAGTTCTTCTGGAAAACCATCATTCACCTCTCTATGGTAGTCCGCTAACTTCTGCAATTATTTCCTCTGTAACTGGGATTTTGAGTTCGCAGACCTGAGAAGCTCTCTCTTCCAAGTTCAGTGCAAATTCCAGCGTAATTTCCTCGTCCCAGCCACTTAATATATCCAAGTAGACATCCCAACCTGCATTCAAAAATATCTGCCATACTTCCTGATTGCTCCAGATCTTGAATGAATCGTGGAGCTCATGGCACACAGATCACCCACCCATTGCTGCGAAGGCGGAAGTGGCACAATGGCTACAGTCGGCTGGCGGGGGAAGAGTGGCAGGCTCCGAACTGTTTGTAACGATGTCATGGTCATTTCCAAATATAATGGATAAAACAGTACTAGTACGTTTGAAACAGATTGCAGTGGTACTGTTAGATACGTTTTGGTTTTAATACAAAATTTTTACAAGGTGGCTGATGTGACTTTATGCATGCGAGTACGCATCCGAACTTAATTTCATCATTAGAAGGTACTTAAAGTCATTAAATTTAATTTAGTAATGGTCATGTGTCATAAGTACCTTTATTAAGTATGTCGTCAGTTATTATGATGGTACCTCCCCCTAACTTAAAGTGACGGCCGTCCTTGGCGTGCTCTGACTGTCCTTTTTGGAATATTTTAATTGAATCCATAAAAATTAGTGGAGACGTACCTGCAGACTTACCTTAAGGTGGAGTAATGGAAAAAATGTTTTTCATAAATAGTGAGTAGCAACAAGAGTAAATGATGGCAGTAATGGAGTAACGGTAGTTGCAGAGTAACAACAGTGACAGAGTAACCACAGTTACAAAGTAATAGCAGTTATAAAATTAGGGCAGCTACGGAGTAACAACATTGATGGTGTAATAGTAGTTTCGGAGTAGCAGAAATCTTCAGAGTAATAGCATATATGGTGTAACAGCAACTTCGAAGTGTTCAGAGTAACAACAACGGCGGTGTAGCAGCAGCTTCAGAGTAATAGCAACATCAACAGCAACACTTAAGGGAAATTCCGGAGTAACAACAACAACGGTGTGACAACAAATTCGGAGTAACAGCAACAGTAGTAGCAACACTTCAGAGCAACTTTGGAGTAACAGCAACAGCGGTGTAACAACAACTTCAAAGTAACAACAACAGTAGTAGCAGCACTTCGGAGCAACTTCGGAGTAACAACAACTCCGGAGTAACAACAATAGTGGTGCAAAAACAAATTTAGAGTAACAACAACGGTAGTGTAGTAGCGCTCTGGAGTAACAACACCAACAATATAGCTTCTCCTGGCCGAAAATCTTTAATTCCTACAAAACACAAACAAGTGAGAAATAACCACATTTTTTCTTTTCTTTTTGAATTTTTTTTTTTTTTAATGGGGGGTGAGAGTGTCTTTTGTTGCAATAATCATTAAATCATCTTAATGTGAAAGGGTTTTGACAAAGGCATCTTTAGAGGCTGGATGATGATATAATTTTAAACGGTGTCCATTTACTACAAATGAAATCTTATTCTCATCAATTGTAATTAATTTGACTATCCCATTATCAAACACCGCATCCACTTGATATGGTCCCATCCAGTGAGTACGAAGTTTTCCCTTGAAGTCCTTAAATCTAGATTCATACAGTAACGCCTAATCCCCTTCATGAAACACCTTAGTTTTAATAAATTTATCATGCCATTTCATCCTCTGCTATTGAACAACAGTGGTCCTCTGGACAGCTGCTGATCGGATCTCTTCTAACTCATTCAGCTGTTCCAATCGGTGCTTCTGTGCTTCTGATAAGTCCAATCCTACTTCCAGGGCTGTTCTGAGTGTGCTAATTTCAAATTCCACTGGAAACAAGGGAGATTTCCCGTAGACTAATTTGAAGGGGGGAAATCCTGTTGTATTGCGCCAAGTTGTCCTATAGGCCCACAAAGCTTCTGGAAGTTTCTGTGCCCAGTCCCAGTGATGACTTGCTACTGTCTTTGTCAAGATATTTTCCAATACCTTGTTTGTACTCTCTACTTGTCCGTTCGCCTGTGGATGATAGGGGGTTGTTGTTCTGTGTTTGACCCCATACTTCTGAATTAATTTCTCTATCATGTGAGATGTGAATTGTGATCCTCCATCTGATACAATTTCTCTGGGAGTCCCATACCTAGAAAATATTTCTTCAAAAAGAAAATATGACACTACTTGTTCTATTTCCCTTGTGACTGCTCTAGCTTCTACCCATTTTGTTACATAATCAGTGCAAACTAGGATGTAAGCTTTTTGATGAGAAGGTGGGTTAAAGGGGCCAAAAAAATCAATGGCCCATCTCTCAAATGGTTGAAGGACTATATGGGGTTGAAGAGGCATTTAATTTGCTTTCCCAAGTTGTCCCATCCTTTGATAGCTATCACACCTTCGAATATAATCCCAAGCATCACGAAAAATGGAAGGCCAATAGTATCCCATCTGCAGCGCTTTATGGCCTGTCTGTTTATCTACAAAGTGTCCTCCACAGGGTCCATCATGTGCAGCTTTTAAGATCTCATAGATATCATCTCTTGCCACACAGCACTGTATCTGCTGATCAATCCCTGTATGGAAAAGATATCCTACCATCCATGAATAACAGGCACTCTTATAAATGATCTTCCTCTGCTCCTTATAAGATAAATGACGGGGAACTTCACCTGTAGCAAAATAATTAGCAATATCTACATACCATGGAGTATTAGTAGATACTGCAAAAATATGCTCATCTGGAAAATCATCATCAACTAGTGTATTATTACCATCATGTTCTAACCTAGATAAAAAATCTACAACCACATTTTCCTTCCCTGGTTTATCTACTATAGTAATATCAAATTCCTTTAGTAGCAACAACCATCTTGTAACACGACCAGGGGTAACAGGTTTATTCATTAAATACCTGATGGAAGCATGATTTGTATGCACAAACGTATAATACCTGGTAATATAATGCTGGAATTTTTTGATGGCATAGACAACATCAAGGAACTCCTTCTCAGTCACTGTGTAATTTAATTCAGCTGGAGCCAAATTTTTACTAACATGGTAGACTGCATAAGGGACTTTATCTTCTTGCTATCCTAATGCTGCACCAATTACTGTTTGAGAAGAATCTATATGAATATGGAAAGGTAACGCTCAGTTTGGTCCCCTAAGAATTGGAGCACTACAAACTAATTCCTTAATCTTTGCAAAGGCTACCTCACAGTTCTCTGTCCACAGAAATTCTGAATATTTTGTTAATAATTGAAATAATGGGTGGGCTACTTTTGCAAAATTTTCCATAAAACGCCTATAATAACCAACATACCCAATGAAACTACGTACCTGTGTGACCGTTTTAGGTGTTTGAAAGTTTAGAATTACCTTTACTTTTGCTAGGTCCATCTTGACTCCTTTAGCTGAAAGAAAATGTCCCAAAACAATTCCTTGTTCCATCATCATATGAAACTTTACTGTGCTCAGGGAAACACATGCTTGTATGCACCTTTCAAGGACCTTTTCTAAATTTTTCATTCCTTCCAAGAATGAATCCCCATAGGGAGTGAAATCATCCATATGGATTTCGACACCATCATCTATTAAATCAAAGAAGATTCCTAAGATTTCCGTCTGAAATGTTGCAGGGGCATTACATAGGCCAAAAGGAAGGACTCGGTATGCAAATGTTCCCCAAGGACATGTGAAAGTGGTCTTGTCCTGATCTTTAGGAGAAATTTGAATTTGGTTGTACCCACTAAACCCATCCAGAAATGAGAAAAATTTCTTACCAGCAGAGGGAAATGATCCTTCTGTGTTGCCTTGTTTAAATCTCGGTAGTCCATGCAGATTCACCACTTACCATAGTTCTTAGAGACCATTACCAGTGGTGAAACCCATTGGCTGTCTGAGATAGGGTAGATAAACCCTGCATCTAGTAATTTATGGAGTTCTTCTTTCACAATTTTTTTTAATGTCGAGTTCATCCTTCTCTGGGGCCATCTTATAGGGTAGAAATATTCTTTGATGTATATATGATGGGTACACAAATTATTAGGGATCCCCTTCATGTCTGAGTAATCCCAGGCAAAAGATTCCTTATACTTCTGAATAACATCTATTATTTGCCTTCTCTGGGACTCCGACAGACCTGGATTCATGTTCAAAGTTTTTCCTGGTTCTATCTCCACTTGGATGCTTTCATGAGGTGCATCAACATCTTCTTCTAATTCTTCTGTTGTCTCAATATCTTCCTGAGTCTCGCAGCTTAAAATAGATTCTAATGCTTGTTGATTTAGTTCTGAAATGGAACAAGGATCATTCATAAAGGAAGTAATCACATCATCTCTTGATTCCATTTTCAATTGAAGGGCCTGACCGATAGTAAGGACTGGTCTCACCTCTTCCTCTTGTTCTTCGACTTCCAATGTAGATACATCCTCCTTGCCAGTTGCTGATTTCTTGGATGCATCTAGTTCTTTTGGTGGGTACAACACCAAATTATTGGTGTTATGACCATTGGAAATGATCATATTTCCTGATCGGCATCCGATATAGGCATCTTCAGTAGCCAGCCATGGCCTCCCTAAAATCAAAGGGTGGCCTCCCATTGAATACTGTGTATGCAACACCAGGAAATCGACTAGGTAATGCCATGCATCTACTGAAATTGTCACATCCTCTAGCTCTCCCATAGGCTTGACTGTAGACCTATCTGCCAGTTCCAGCACTATGGGTGTATATTTCAAATTCTGAAGGCCTAATGTATGCATGGTTTCAGTGGTGATGACATTGATGGCAGCACCCAAGTCCACTAGTACATTTGTAATCTCTACCCCATTAATCTGTACTGTCACCACTGGGTTTCCCGGGTCCCCATACTTTACTGGTGTTGATTTCCCCATCATGAAGTCTGATAGCTTTCCCATAACATGTATAGTGAGGGGGTCCTTAGTTTTCTTTACAGGTTTCTTCGAAAAATACTCCCTAAGAGTTTTTGAATATATTGGCACATCTTTCATGGCTTGTAACAAGGGAATTTTAACAAATAAATTCTGTAATTCTACTAACATGTACAATTCAGCTTATGGACTGGGTAGGGCAGTTCAGGTTGAGATTGTTTTATAGGAGGCGCTTTGGCAGTTTGTTTTGGTTATTTATCAGTTGTTTGTGCCTCTCTTTCTTCATTATCAAGCTATTCAATAATAACTGGAGGGGGTTGAGTATTAACTGTCCGACCAGATCGCAAATTCATTTCATACAAATCTGCCGTAGAAATACTATACGAGGGTAGGTTAAGGATATCGGCTTGATGAGCTCCCTTGTTATTGGGGTTAGGGTTAGGCTGCATTGGGAGCTGATAATGGATAGGTTGGTTACCAGGAGGAAAAGTGGAGGGTAGTTGGAGTTGTTGTGGTTTATTTTGATGTTGCAGCTACTGAGGGAATTGTCCCATAGATGGTCCTCGCCAAGTTGGAGCCCATGATGAGCTCATACTAGCCTGAGGGTTCCATTGTTACCATAGTGGATGCTGGTACTATGGCCACATAGGGGAGAAAGGTATGGGTTGGGGATTCATATTATAATTATTGAAATACTGAGATGGATCCAGATACATACCTTGATTTCCCATTTGTGATCGAAATTGCCACGGCTTCCTGGCACCGATAAGATACAGCTGCTCCGTGTCCTCCCCTGCTCCTTGAAATAATGCTTTCAGACCTAGAAAGGAAGGGCATGAGCTGGTGACATCATTTAACTCACAGATATCACACTTCTCCATAGAATTTAATGGAAATTCCATTTCTAAATGATTCTTCTTGCATTTTGGGTAGAAAATTGCCATAGCCCTTTCCTACTCTAACTGCTTCTGCCTCACTTGCAAAGTATCCATCTATGTTGACAGGGTACTAAGAATATATGTCTTCATGTTGTCTAACAGGTTCCCAATTTCTTCCTTCGTAATACCCCCACTAGATCCTTTTGCTGAACGAACCCCTAATCTGTTTCTTGCAAGCCCTCTTGAGCACTAGATACACAAGTCGCAAATATTTTCAAAAGATTCCTTGGAAATGTCTCCTTTCCCCACAATATTCAGCATTTCTATTGAATCCTCCCAAAAGGCTTGAAGGAGGATAACCTTCAGAATTTATTTTTCCAAATCAGAATGTCCTAACCTCTATAAGAGGTACTTGAATCTTTCCACGTAGTCTTCCAGATTTTCATCTTCTTTTTGTGTAAACTTAAAAAGCTCCTCCTTGATATTCCGAGATTTACAATAGTCCTGATACTTCTCCAAGAAATTTGTTCGCATACCATCCCATGTGGTAATGGATTTCCCTCCAAGGTCCATAAACCATCGCAGAGCCATCCCCTTAAGTGTGGAAGGAAAAAACTTCAATTTCTAGGCATCCGTCATGTAATCATACCCCGACACACTATATCAAACTCAAACATAAATGTGTCGGGGTCCTCTGACATGAGCGCATGGAAATTTGGTAAAGATGTCAATGGGATAGGTTTTGTAGGTGCACCTCCTCCCGTATTCTCAATGGGAAACTCGATAGTAGAGGTTGTAGGAGCCATGGAAATCTTCCAATAGTCACTGCGGATTTCAACAGGTTCTGTAGGAGATGATCAGGGACTCCTTACTACTGGAACTCGAGTAGCTTTGGTAATGCTCCCCTTATCTTGGTGATACAAATATTGCTTCTTTCCTACTGCCTGTGTCTTGATAGTTCGGTCCCTCAATGACAACTTCCTCTCCCCTATTGAAATAATCTAATTCTGTCAATATTCTGCTTGCGATTTCTTCTCCTTCTATTCCCAATACCAGATCCTTTTGTTCAAGTCCAATGCTACTTGAGCCTTTTACTAATGAATGACCCTGCTGTACTGAATCGCCAATGGATACTGGAGTTTGCACTAGTTGATCTACTGATTTTCCTTCAGATCGTACTCTCCTAGCCCCTAGCCTTATGACTGCATGAGAATATGCTTCAGAATCTACCTTCTCGATGATCTACTGTATGTAAGTCTTTCTTCCCAAATCTGGTCTTCCCCTCTTTGGGGCTCTCGCTCTGACCCTCTTATTTGATTCTCTGTTCATACAAAAATTAATGTGATAGAAAATATCTGCATGAACCTACAACACTTCGATCCTGAAGTAAGGTGTCAAAGGACCATTCCTACCTCAAGACAAAATAATTTAAAAAGAGAAAAACAACAAGATGGAGACTATAATTCCAAACCCAGAGCAGGACGTTCAAAGACTTCTCCCTCCGTGGAACAAGAACAAGAAGCACAAAATCCACAAAAAGACCTAATACCTCCCAGATCTGAAGTAGGGTGTCAAAATACTCCTCCCTCCCCAGGACAAGAAAGTGGCCCAAAAATCAAAATAAAAGAAAAATCAAAACAACCCAAACTAAAACCTACGCTCAGGACCTGAAGCAGAGTGAGAAAACCCGTTCTCTCCCCGGGATGAGAGGTCGACCCTCTGGTTGCCTCGATCATTGCTTGCACCTTGTAGCCTCCCCGAAAATGACACCAAAATGTTGGTGTTCAGGAAGGGATAATCGATCCACCCTAATCCGACATTAATATTATCAATCCGGGAGCGTATCATTTCAAGGCTACGTGCAAGGTATATGCAGGAACAAACGCTCAACCATTCAACTGAGGGTTTACAATCAAACTAAAAATATTGCCGTGAAGTAAATTAATACAAAACATTCAACAATTTGAATTAACAACAAATGAACTGCAACCATAGCATAACAGAATAAATCCACACATATACACAGACGCATCACCTGATTAGAAGAGAGGGCCCAGCTTTCTAATCATGGTTGTGTTAGCTATGAAATGCTTTAAAGCAGTAAAGCCAAATGTATTTTATTGATATATGAAATGTGATTATAGCCTTCTCTTTGGAACCCCGAATTATAGGAACAATGTCCATTTTATACAAAATACAAGGGAATAACAGATTTCCCTGAAAACATGAGAATATTGTGTTCAGGAATGGACTCTGGTTGAAATGGCATGAACATCAACTACTCTAAATGGAGAAAATCACTGAGAATAGGCCCAGGGAGTCGCGGTCCAGTTGCGCATTCCCCTTTTGACTGGTCGTTACCGATTCTTGCTGCGATCTGCCAGAGCAATGGTTCCTGTGTTCAATCTGCAGCGAAACATAAACCTTAGTGCCGAAAGTAGGTAAAAAACCCGCGATTTTACTTCATTAATCAAAATATCCCAATTGGACAAGTTAGGGTAATTACCTCAGAATTTTATCATACGAATATGGGTAAATTAAGCAAAAAGGGTTAAAAAGGATGACAAAAGTGGGCAAAGAAATAGCCGAATTTGGTGCCCAACAATTTGCACAAGGAAAAATATTGTTTTTAAAGAGGAACCACATCTACACAAAAAGTACAAGTTAGCTTGGGCAAGGAAATTCGACCTAATTACCCCATATAAATAGACCACACTTGGCATCACTTGGAGGCATCACATCACACATTCATCTTTATGAATTTGGTTTGATTAGCTTTGAAATTGCAGTGTCCAAGATCGCATGTGCAAAGAGGAGAGAGAGTATTACGTTAACTATGTTGACTTTCTATTTTTGCATCTTTAACCAGTGTTGAATTTTGGGTTTTTGGGCTTGGTTTGAGTTGGAATTTTAGATCTATTTTGGAGGCCGAATTCAGGAGAGAAGAGACCGAGTTTTTTTAGCACTTTGACAAAATTTGGCCGCATATCTGAGGTTGGTTTTACCACATTTTGACTTGGTGCATTGACCAAATTTGAAGGCATATTTTGTGACTTTTTTTACAAAGTTTGACTAAGGAAAGGATGTTGAATTATTTGATGCCTAGATTGAACTTCTTAGAGCACTTTGACTATTGACCATTGATTGGTTAGGGAAGAGTTGACTGTTATTGACTTTAACTAGAAATTGCAGATTTTATTTTTGACAAAATTTGACGTTTAGGCTCATCTTTGATTCGATATTGGATGGTTGGTTTGGATATTCAAGGCATTTCCCTTTTACTTGTTATTGATATACATGGACTATGTATTTTTCTGTTGCAAATTTGATGAAAATGTAATAAAAGAGGAATTTGGAAATGGTTTCCCCCTTGTGGGGTTTTTCCCTGGTCTTTGAACAACTCACTGTGTCTCTATTGTTCTTGGTTGTCTTCTATTATGCATTTGGTTTATTGTTCTATCTACAATTGCTTTTTTTTTTTGAAAGATTGAAATCATATTGGATAATTGATTTCTAGTTGAAGAAGAATTGTAATAAGCGATTTTTTCAGCGTAGAACACTGGAAAATTAACACTTCTTTTGGAAATCTATTGTTTCATATGTTCCCTATGGACAATTTTGCATTTTCCTCTTCCATCATGAAAATTTTTAATGATTATCTACGTTCACAATCTGCATGACCTACACATGAACACAGTTGATTAGTTTTAAAGATGTGAGACACTTGGGTTTAGGGTGTGATGCTTTTGGCATGATATGTTGTTGTTCTAAATTTTCCAACCATTTCATGAGACTTCCCTAATGCCTCACATCATTATCCTCACCATCATCTTCTCAAGTGATCCTTGTTATGTTTCACAAAGTTAAACATACTCTCCCTTATGCTCAATTTTCCCGAGTTATTTATTCTCTAACAAGGTACTCAAACTATGCTTCAACTTCTCTTGCAACATAAGCCATTTCACCTTTTTTATCCTTAACACCCAACCATGTCTTTGGTCTCTTTAAATATCTTGTACCAGTTGCATTAGTATGTTGAGCCCTTCCTTTAACTGAAAAACTCTCTATCAAAATCCTCTTGACTCATCCTTCTGATTATGCCATTCACTTTGGCATCTTCATTTCCTCTATTATGGCTTGCACTTGAACCTTTACAATGAACATCAGTAGTCATCTTCATTCCTCCTTTGTAAACTTCATTTGGCTCACTATAGATACAATCAAGCATCATTGGTAACAAGTCTTCTCCATTATCGTATTACTCCAATATATCACCAAGATTTGTCTATAACTTATCCTTTTAGTATTCCTATGTTTCTCTCCTCTAGAACCTCCTAAGTACTTCTTTCTCTTCTGGGCTTCTGCACTTACTTCTCACCTCTCTTGAGAAATTTTCTTGTTCTTTTGACTTCTCCTTCAGGATTCCTTTTTCCTCTTATCCTTTCCAACCTCAGCTATAACACTTTTGATGCAACCTCACTATTGTGAGGGTTCTCTGCCACAACTCCTTTTTCTCCTGTTTCTACCCACTATCGTCAACTTCTTCAATAGGTTAAAATAAAACCATAAGACAAGGTTTACCTATCGGTTCTCCTCAATGCAAAGATATTTTTTCATTTAGGAACATCATCGGTTCCCTCTTGGTTGTGATCATTTCCACCATTTATTCTTCACTAATTACTCCAATATGCTTGTAGTAAAATTTCTCCAAATATGCTTATTGCTTGGTTGGGAATATCCTAAATCTACTTTATCCCAGTTCTGGTTCTTCCTCTAATATTTGTAATAAAATCATACTTCCTTGTTCTTCCTGTAATGTTTTAATGCTACCAACAACCTCTGGTTGCAATAAACTCCCCAAATGTGTGGTTATAGGAAATTCAAAATTCCTATAACTAATAACGTAAATAATTTTTTGTTGGACTCCACTACAGTTTAAAAAAATCTATAGTTCTAACTGATACTCATGCAAAAAAATATTGCACACTCATCATCCTAATACATGATAGGATCTAATACACTTAGTTTCATTTTGAATCTGAACCTTTACTTCATTAAAAATGAGAGGTATGTCCACAGGATTTAACCTGAAACTAAATATTAAAATTCTTACCTTGAAGTATTAAGTCCACTATACATGTAATGAATTTGTCATCCATCTCAAGATCTGAGTGCATCAATTTTACACTTTTACTAATTTTTACTAATTTTAACTATGAGTTGGCATGTTATTTGACTCACTTCATCCTCCATCTTCTCTCTTGTTGTTTTCACTTCTAGCAACTTCTCAATCCCTAAAGACCGAATATTTTTCTCTAATACCACTTTGGAACAACCACTCTAAACCTAGATTGGAATATTTTGGGCCCTTCGGGTAACAAAATTCTCGCTCAAACCCGGATAATTGTTTAAATCCCTAAAATTCAGGAAATATATGATGTTGCTCATGGGTTGCCTGAATTCATACATCCCCACTCTCACCCCAAATCACTCGGCTAAGAACTTAACAACAAAGTGCCATGGTCAAATTGGTGAGCACGCACCTTTTTTGATGTGGGGCCTCGAGTTTGACGACCATGATCAATAAATGAAATCAACGATCGATATGGATTATGAGGATGGGGATCTGCACTTGCGGTTTGGTCTCAAAATTTTACGAGATTTATTAAACAACAGAGGACCCTCGGTGAAATCCCATGGCTCTTGTGAATTATAGGGGAAGGGGAGTGCGTGACATAAACAGGGGGGGAGTTGTAATCATATTTTCACTCTCTTCAGAACCTTGAAAATGACTTTACAGGCCCATACACCAACGTACCTCCTTGAAGCACGAAACTTATTTTTACTCTTCCTCAAGTGCTTGATTAATGTGTGGCTAGAAAGAAATAGGTCGTGTGTCACAGAGTGGGTCTCCTCATTCCCATGTCTTGAAATCTGTTAGGAGCTAATATACGAACTCCACAGTCTCAAATTCATCCCATATATATACACCTACAACTAGCGAAATACTCGAACGAGAATCCCTCGTTTTCGTGCTCCCATGGTGGAATCACGTTTCAATCAGGACCAATAGCTTAATGTTGACATGAGATGTTAATTTCTATGTCCCTATTCAATTGCTAGTCGATTTCGGTCTATAAAACACCTCCTGCAGTTTGATTCCATACTACAAAGTGCAAATTCCAGTGCAAAGACAAAAATTCCTATGTTTATACTTAGGACAAGACATTACACTGAATACAAGGATCAAAGGAAATTGGGCTATGCATGACATAACACAAGTACACATAGTATAAACACGGGGTATATAGAGATCAAAATAGACAACACATGTACATCATAACTCAATCATTCAACTACTCAAAAAAAACTATATTTACAAAATTCCCAATATGAGTGACTGGTTCTCATACTCCCATTCGAGCTCTCTTTTCCAAGACTACCCAATGAGCTCTGCTCTCAATCTGTAAGCTCTAATCCCCCTTCCTTGAATCAAGCTTTAATTTCACATATGTATAGCTTCCTATAATCAAGAAATATCCTAACAGATCAAGACAAATGGGACATCTATCTTAACAACCTAAAATTTCCTAACACGTTTACCTAACATTTTCCATTATTACAAATGCTCATTTGGAAAAATGACCATCTTAACAAAACAATCTAACTGCCTAGATTATTCTAGGATCTTGAAACTTGTATTTACATTAAAAAAAAGTTTTATTTTTTACAAATTACAATTGAGGAAATTTCTTTTGCTTCAGAGAATTTCATGACCCTCTTGGGTCTAAACAAAAATGGATTGCCTAGGGTTGATGCTCTTGCATCACTTATACTCCAAGGGCTCCTTCAACTCCTGTCTAAAAATATATTATGGTGATTTGCATTGGAGAATGGTCCCTAACTTGATGTATAACTCTTCAAATGTGTTGTTGAAGTGTAAGGAGTATAAAATCTGCAATTTGATGAATCAAACTCATTGTGACAGCCAATCACATTCCATCATAAAACAACACAAATAGATCTTAATTCTTAGATCTTCGCACATGCATCACACTCTCAATAGCACAAATGGATCAACAAACCAAGGCTCAACATACTACTATAAGCACATCAAAGAAACAATCCATTATCAAAACAATCTACTCTCCTCTTCTACACTAATTTACTTTTAGAACAAATTAACACTTGTGTTTAATTGAATCAAACCTTCTAACACAATGTAAGGAAATGAAAGAATAGATATTATTTCACACACCAAAAATTATGTTGAACTATCCATTAAATTAATATAATAATACACATAAATATATGAATCTTGTCTTGATAAACACAAAATATTGGTCACCCTAAGTTATTAGAAGAATATCTCAACCACTCATTAATCTATGAAACAATTAATTGAGAAACAGTTATTATATCCAATTTCATATTCAACTATCTCTAACAACCTTCTAAAAGTTGAAAACAAACTTTTTATAACAATTTCAAAAAAAAAAAAAAACTATTGACAAAGTCTACTTAATAATTACCAAAATAAATTTAATATTTAATATTTAATAAATTGAAAGTAAACTCTACTTTTATTCTGTATGAAAATAAACCTATACCAACTTTTCATCGACTTAGAAACAAACTCTTTACAGAAATACAAACTCTGCTCAATGATGAATAATTATAACAACCCATAGATATAATGTGAGATATAATCACACTAGTAATTCCTAAACAACTCTGTATCAACCAAATTCATTAATGCTTTTCTAATATTTATAAAAATCAATAAAATAATATACTATTTTTATTAAAATTATAGAAATATAAATGTTTATAGTTATTAATATTTTACTATGTGAGAGTTTTAAAATATTTTAAAATTTCTTTGCGATGTAATTAGGAATTTCTTTAAAATCAGAAAAATTAAAAAGAAAAAAAGATAAATAAAAATAGAAAAAACAAGCCAAAAAAACCTTATCACTAATGAAAAAAACTAAAAATAAATAAATAATTATTTTTTTTGGAACTTGAAATTTCTAAAATTAAATGGAGAGCTATATACATAACATCTAAAATTATGAAACTTAACCCAAAAAAAAAAGATTTTTTATTTTTTTAATATAATTCTTATACCTTATAATTCAATTTAAAACAAAGCAATTAAAAAAAACAATTTACAATTTCAAAAATTAAAATATATTTAATTTTCAAAATATTTATTTTTATATATTTTTTTTCCAACTTTATAAAATTTATTTAAAATTTTTATTAAAAAAATAAACACATTCAAAATGGTCTGTGATTTTTTTGCCATTTTCACTATCAAAATCATGATTCAAACACTGTTACTGTAAGATTTCTTAAATTTTTTTGGCTGAAATTCCAGCAAATTTTGTCCATCCAAGCAATTTCTATGTCTTCTTAAATAACTCTTTTTTTTCAATCACCATAAAAATCTATGTAGTTTGGCTTTTTCTTTAAATTGCGAAAAAAATATAACACACATTTAAAAAATATCACTCAAACCAGTGCGTTCTGTGACTTTATTTTCAATCATGAAAAAAATCTAAATGGTCTGTGGCTTTTTCTTTAAATTCCGAAGAAACTATATAGAATGATGGGCAGGAGTAGCCTCTTTTTTCATTAAATTCCGAAGGAATATGTAGAATGATAAGGCAAGAGTACCCTTCATAATTGTGGGTCCCTGCAACCAAAGCTCATCTTGTGGTTGGGTGGCAGTGCTTTGCGAGTGAATGTGTCCACATTGACACATTCACTGGCCACCACTTTAGTTGCCAGCAAACCTGTTGTTCCATGGCCTGTGTTTTCTTCTTTTGTTTTTATGAATGTCACTGGATTCATGGACACTGTCAATCCATAACTCTACAAAAATATATTATCAATAATTTAAATGGTATAGTTAAATTTGTCAAGTTTTGGACTTTTAGCTAACGTTTGTTTTTTTAAGTATCAATAAATTTAGTTTGCTAAAATATTTGGATGATGTAAATTTAGAAAGTCATAAAATTATAATAAAATTATTAAAAATAGAAAAGAGAAAATTTTAATTTTAATTATTTATCAAATTAAATTTATATATATATATATTTGGGTTAATTTTAAAGCAAATTGAAATTTGTAATGAAAAAATTATAAAAATAATTAAATTATAACTTTATTTTAAAGAATTAATATATAAATTAAATACATATATAATTTACAATTTTATTTTAAAGAATTAATGTATAAATTAAACACATAAAATTTAAAATAAAGTTATAATTAGTTGGAACAACTTTATTACATTCAATGTCAAATTAGTGAATGAATTATGATTGTTTAGGGTGGACAAAATATTTTGTAGAAGCTAGAAAAGCTCGAAACCAGGCTTGTTCACTTTGAGCAACATGTACATTGTCTATACCTCCCACCTCCTCTTCTGGCTAGACAATGCTATTTCTATTACTTTTGATGACTCATTATGGTAACTAGTGTCTTGTTAGTTCTTTTTGTTTTTTGACGAGATAACTGATTATCATAACGGAAGAGTCTAACTAGGCAGAGGAATTGCCCGGCTTCCGTCACCGGAGAAAAAACCTTCCGGCTGATGCGTCTGACAAAATCTGAAATGGACACTGGGATGTGACTCCAGGGCAGCTGCCAGCCTGCTCCGCTCGTTAATGCAATGAGGGTGGCTGGTGGGCGATGAGCGACTTGTTTGAATTGGCCAGGTAGACTACCCAAGACCGCACGTAACCAGAGACGTTGTCTTCTGCTCCTCTCCTCTTTGAATAAAGTGAATTCAAAGAGGAGAGGAGCAGAAGACAAGGTCTCTGATTACGTGCGGTTTTGGGTGGTCTACTTGGCCATTTCAAACAAGTCCCTCATCGCCCACCGGCCACCCTCATTGCATTAACAAGTGGAGCACACTGACAGCTGACCCGGGTCACATCCCAATATCCATTTCAGATTCTGTCAGAAGTATCAGGGGTTGGAGGAATGGTTAGCCGGAGTTGAAAAGTTTTCTCTACAGTGACGAAAGCCGGGCAATTCCTCCGCCTAGTTAGACTCTTCCCTTTCAAATATGGTCTTCGCCAGAGTCACATCCCAGTATCCATTTCAGATTCTGTCAGAAGTATCAGGGGTTGAAGGAATGGTTGGCCGAAGTCGGAAAGTTTTCTCTTCAGTGACAAAAGCAGGGCAATTCCTTCGCCTAGTTAGACTCTTCCCTTTCGAATATGGTCTTCACCGGAGTCACATCCCAATATCCATTTCAAATTCTGTCAGAGTCGAAAAGTTTTCTCTCCAGTAACGAAAGCCGGACAATTCCTCTGCCCATCGCCCTGGTAGACGCTTCCAGTGGCATCTCACTAAGTTATCCGGCCCTCCGCCAGAATGCCAGAGCCATCGCTGCGGGGCTGTATGGCCTGGGGATTCGAAAACGCGACGTGGTGCTGGTGCTCTCCCCCAATTCCATCGCCCTCCCATGCATCCACCTCGCTATTTTCTCCATCGGAGCAATCCTCACCACCGCCAACCCGTTGTGCACAGAAAAGGAGATTAAGAAGCAGGCCCAGGATTCTGGAACCGTGATTATCTTCGCACCAGAAAATCTGATAAAAAAGGCCCGTGCCACCCAATTGCCTGTTATTGTCATAGAGGCTAATTACACAAAAGCAGAGGGCTGTATTTCTAGTCTAAGCCTCCTCTTGCAGTCCGCCATTAGCGATTTTCCTTCAGTGGAGATTAAGCAGGAGGACACTGCCACGCTTCTGTACTCGTCCGGGACGACGGGCAAGAGCAAGGGAGTCATGTCTACTCATGGAAGTCTGATTGCAGGAATCCTGAGCAGGGAACAAGATATGGGAGCAGGGGAACAAGTAATTTCACTTGCAATACTTACAATGGAGCAAGTGTAGTAGATTATGTAATTTGCTCGCATAGTTTGTGTAAGAAAATGGAGGAAGTGTTGATTGGAGATCAAATTTGGGACTTAAAATCAGATCACAAGCCAATCTATTTAAGTTTCTCTTGGACCGGAAAAAAGCAATTAGGGTCGAAAAATCAATGTGTTCAACAAAATCCCCCAAAGGGCAGAATTCTTTTGAATCCAGAGAATTGTAATACCTTCAAACTAATGCTAGAGAGGCTCTTCAAGAAGGAGGAAATCCCATCTCATGGCCTTCATAGTCATAGATTAACACATTTAATTCAAAGCGCACTTGCTGAGTGCAAAGAGCAAAAATTAAGAAGTCCGAAACAAATTGCTTTCCGGTTAATGCTTGGTTTGATGAGGAATGCAAAAAGGCAAGGAGAAGGTGGAAGGAATCAGACACGGATAACATAAAGCTCAAAGCTTACAAGCAGTTAGTAAAAAAGAAAAAAGCCGAGTTTATGGTTTCAAGGAGAGAAGAACTAATCTTCCTCGGGAAAAATAACCCCAAATTATTTTGGAAGGAGCTCCAATCGAAAAAGGTGCAAACTGAAAACAACATTACAGCTTCTAAATGGTTTGACTATGCAAGACAACTTTATGAGCAGGATCCCAAGGTTGACCCTCCTCCCTTGGTCAACACAGACACAAAACTCTTCACGGTGCAAGAGGTAGAGATGGGTATCAAGAAGTTGGGCACTGGAAAAGCAAAAGACCTAGATGAACTCCAAGCAGAGTATCTAAAGTGGGGCTTAAAATTTCTTTCACCTCACATCACAAAAATTTTCAACAACATCTTACAGCAGGGGTTCCCCACAGATTGGACAACTAGTATGGCAATACCTCTTTTCAAGACTGGTGACGTCAATAATCCTTCCAATTATAGAACCATAATGATAAACCCCTTGTTTGCAAAGTTATTTGGAAGCATGTTGGAAAAGAAAATTAGCAAGTGGGCAGAAGAAAGAAATAAACGTGCTAAAGGGCAAGCAGGTTTTAGACCTAAACATTCCACAGTTGATCATTGTATAACTTTAAAGCACATCATTGAAAAAGGTTGGGAAAATAAGGAAGAAGTTTTTTGTTGCTTTGTTGATTTCAGAAAAGCCTTTGACACGGTTCCTAGGGATAAGCTTTGGGGCAGAATGGAGGAACTCGGGGTTCCCGAGCATTTGAGAGCAGCTGTGCATAGGTTGTATGAAGAGGTGAAAGTCAAAATCAGAACTTCAGCTGGCATTTCTGAAAGTTTTAGAAGCGATATCGGGGTCAAGCAAGGTTGCCCATTGTCTCCTACCCTTTTTGGGTTATATGTTGACAAGCTTGAAGAGTGGCTAAATTCGCAAGGGGGTGACAGTATCCATTTGGGCAAGTTCGTTATCAGGCTTCTTTTGTACGCAGATGACCTTATATTGATTGCTAATTCGGCTCTTGGTTTGCAAGAGCATTTACATTCCCTTGAGCATTTTTGTAAAAGGGTTGGGATGCAAGTCAATATTAGCAAAACAAAAGTAGTGGTTTTCTCTAACAAAAGAAAGCATAACCAACATAAGTTCTATTTTGGAGGCAACATTTTGGAAGAAGTTGCAGATTACAAATACCTCGGAATTGACTTCAACAGAAATTTAAGTTGGGATGGTTGTAGAAAGAAAAGAACTTTAGGGGGTTGGAAAGCATTTTATGCTCTTCAAAACAGGTGTAGAGAGGCAGAGCTGTGGGACTGGAAAACCTCCCTAACTCTTTTTGGGCTTCTAGTGATTCCGGTGATTCTTTACGGTTGTGAACTATGGGCCAGCAGCACAACCAAGATGCAGTGGAAACAAATTGAGAAAATTCAGAAACGTTTGATTACAAACAAATTCAAAATTAAAAGTGCAGTTCCTTATGCTATACTGTTAAGTGAAACAGGGGCTGCTCCTATTGAAGCAATTGCTATGGTGCGAGTCATAAGGTATTTGAAAAAAATTGAGCAAATGGAAGAGGATAGATGGCCTAAGGTTGTGTTTAGTGACAGATTGTGTAAAAGACAGAAGACTTGGATGCGGCAAAATAACACATGGTTTAGTAAATGGGGTATTTGCTTGAGCATGTGTCCTACAAACAGTAAAGAGATAAAAACTTTTGTTATGGATAAATTCCATAAACATACTTGGAAGAAAGAGTTAGAGAGAAAGAAGAAGTACTACATAGAAGAGTTTAACCCCACACATAACCATCAACAAAAGGCATACATAGGGGCTGATATTTCTTGGAGATCTAAAATTTTTATTGCTCAATTAAGGACTAATTCTCATCAACTCTGTTGTGAAACAGGGCGCTGGAAAAGGCCAAAAGAAATGTGGGAAGAAAGAGTATGTATTTTTTGCTCCTCCGGAAAAGTGGAAACAGAAAAACATTTCATTCTAGAATGGGTGAGGTTTTCAAGGACACCGGGTGGTTCGAATACCTCGAGAGATTGGAATTTTTGGGATACAATCTATTCAGCGAAGAGTTTGTCGATAAGCTGGGAGTACTCATTGTAAAACTTCACAGGAAAAGGGCCGAATACAAGAGTCAGATAGAGAAGCAATCTGTCCCATAGGCTATTTTTAGCCTCGTGGACATTAAAAATTCTTTCTTTCTTTCTTTCTTTCTTTGTGCACCATCCCCATGTTTCATGTTTTTGGGTTTTTGGCCACAGTTTCTTGCATTGCAACTGGGAACACCATGGTGGTCATGCCCAAATTCGATTTGGGTGAAATTCTTTCGAGCATAGAGCGCTACAGAGTGAATTCCCTGCCTCTTTCTCCTCCCATTCTGGTTGCTTTAAACAAGTCTCCGACTGTTACTAAGTACGATTTGTCTTCGCTTCAGTCGATCGACTCCGGCGGAGCGCCGCTTGGCAGACACACAATCGAAAAATTCACTGCTCTGTTCCCGCATGTTCTAGTCAGACAGGTGACATTTGATCTCTAATTTGCAAATTTCATCTTTTCTGTAATCAATTACAAAATTATTTACTCTTTTATGTAATCAATTACAAATTTATCAATTTTTGGAAAAGAAAGAAAGTATATTTTTATTAAGGCTAGGAAATAATTCTGGTTTATATAATGTATCAGGTTATCTGGTTTATATAATGTATCAAGGTATATGTCATTTTGTAAAACATTTTTACGATCAAAAAAATATTCAAAATATAAAAAGGATTCTACTCAGATCTTTCATGACATCTTATTGAAGGACTTTACAGTCTTTGATTTCTCCCTTCTTAGTATAAAGTAATCCAAAAAGTGCATTGCATCTTGTCTCTCACTATCGTTGTTCCCTTTTACTCTGGTCCTTTTTATTTTTGCTTTCTTGTCCTTTAATTCTTGCAACAAAAATATCAATTTTATGTACCTTAACTGAAATTTACCAAGCCTTCTGGTCCATTTGAGCTGAGAAGCTCGTAGTACATTTCTCCAAAACGACCATTTAAACCTCTTTTAGATAATCTATTCGCTTCTGTGTTTTTCTCCCTGTATATATGGCTAAAAGTAATAGTGGAGAAAGTACACTTCAAAGCATGAGTCTGCTCCTTCCAATGTGCCATACCTGCGGGATCTAGTTGAGTGCCTTTTTTCATGTGATCAATGATCACTTTCAAGTCACCGAAAACCCAAAGCTCCTCCAGGTAGAGCTAGTTGGCAAACCATAACAGTCCCCACAATGCTACGATTTCAGCCCGCATGTTGGTCCCTCTGCCCCCATTATAGTGGATTTTGTAATGACAATCTAGAGATAACATGAACCAAGCCCCGCATCCACAGTTTTGGTTTTGTGAGGCATCATCGAAGAATTCGGCTGAGTAGTGAATTTCGGAGGCTCGTAGTCTCTTTGAGGCATCACAAGGAGGTTTTTGTTTCAACTTCAGCGTCTCCATTGAGTTGTATATCTTAAGACATATGTCTTGTGATGAGCATTGATGTCCTTCAAAAATCATCCTGGTCCTTCCGCGCCACACAAACCAATGAAATAAAATTGGAATGGCTCTTAAATGTTCCCCCCTTCGAAACAACCAACTGATACATTCCACCATTGATCTGTACTGTGGAGTCGACAGTTCATTAGGGGAATTTTGAGGTCTAAAATGGGCCTCCTAAGGAAAATGTACAATCAAAATTCACTTTATGAGAACCAATCACATTTTAGGGGAAGACATCATCTCTAATGGTTGATGTGGCATTGTTTGAGTTAAAGGTACTTACTTGTCACATTCTCAATGGTGGATAAAAACTCATGGTTAACCATGGTAGTGCTCTAAGTACTATTAAAGTCATAAAGTAAAGTACTCATAATAAATGTCATTTCATACTTTTTGAATAAAATATTATTATTGTTTTTTCATATTTTTTGAAAGAAACAATGCATGTCCATGGTAGTGCTCTAAGTACTTTTAAAATCATAAAGTAAAATACTAATAATAAATGTCATTTCATACTTTTTGAATAAAATATTATTATTGTCATTTCATATTTTTTTGTAAGAAACAATGCATATCCCTACATGTTACATGTTATATATATAATATTAATTACATGTTATTATATAATTTAAATAATATAAATTTCAATTAATAGTATATTATATTATTAAAATTTTATGTATTTATATTTATATTTTATTTTAAGTTATTTAAGTACAAAGGACAAATGCAATAGTTGTTCAATGATAATTATTTTTTCTTGAAAAAATTATTCTTATTTATAGTTACATCAATACAATTTTTTATTAATTTTATTTTGGTACAACTTTTGAATTGAATTTAACCATGGTTACATGGATTTTTATGCAAAAAGTGAATTGCAAATTCATAAATATTATTTTATTGATTTAGCTATTATTTTATTATTTCCTTAGGAGGCCCATTTTAGACCTCAAAATTTCCCTAATTTAAATAGGTGCATAGGTTGGTAAGGGTCTCATTTGCAAACAAACAGGTATAAAAAAGATGGTCATTGTCTTCCTCATGTCCCTCACACAGACTACAAATACCTGGACCCTGCCAACCTTACCTCTGTAAGTTCTTCCAGGTCAAGTTTTTATTTTTCCATATGAGCCATAATAAAATGACCATCTTAATCTGTACCTTCACTTCCCACATTAGTTTAAACCAGCATTACCTGTCCATAACGATTGTTCATCATAATTGTATAGGCCTCTTTAGTGTTAATCTGCGTCTCCATTTCTGTCTCTCCTCATGTGATTATGTCACCTCCAACATTCTTTCACAAACCTAGACATTTTAGGCTAGGCTATCAGAGAAAAGAAAGAAAGTATTTTTATTGAGGCTAGGCTATGAGACAAATTGCTTTTCCATCTGGCTCTTGTATTTGTTATTTTTTTCTGTAAAGTTTTACAATAAACCTCTACCCTGAATAGATTGACCCAGTGTACTTTCCAGATGATTTTTTCCCTTGGTACATCTAGAGTGTTGAATTTATTTATTTAAATTACAGATCCCTAGAATTTGATAACATTTGATGGATGTAAATTCCCTTTGCTTTCATTTATTAGATTTAAAGATGTTTTCAAAATTGAATGGAAGCTTTGCTTTTTTATTATATTTCTAGAAATTCTCAAAATCTAAATTTATTAACATAACCTGTGATAAAAGCCAAACATTTATCTATTAAATTTGGAGTTATCTACTGATCCAACAGAATAGTTTGGAAGATAGTTTTTTTTGTTTGCATTAGGTAAAAAAAATTTCAAAAAATCAGGTCATTGGAGTGTTTGAATTGCATTTTTTATGGTGGAAATGAATTCAGCACCATCAAAAACCCTTATAGCGCTCAAAATACTGAAATTTAATGACTATAACCCAAATTTTCAAAAATCTGTCTGAATTTTTATAATATTACTTAAATTTTTAAGTTATTCTGTAAATTTTTTTAAAAATAACTCATCAAATTTTATCATAAACTTGCCTATAAAATTTAATAGAGGTGAATTCACTTTGGCTTTCATTCATCTTCCAAAATATTTTAATATAGAGTTAAACATAAGCGGTGATAAAACCAAACACTTATGAATTCTTTCGGTTGTCCAATTCCGTGGTATATTTAGTCAGAGTTCTCGTTCATATGGGCCCAGATAAAAATTTTGATGAAGGCATCTTGAAATTTATCAGATTTCTCCCGTTCTTTAGATTCGCACATAAGGCCCAAATAAAATTATTGATGAAGGCATGTTGAAATTTATCAGATTTCTCCTTAAAAATACCGTTCTTTAGATTCGCATATAAGATTTTTTCAGTGTGTCCAAGTTCAAGTCACTCCAATATTGTGGGTTATTTAAAAATCTATAGAATAATTCAAAAATTTTGGTAAGATTATGAAAAATTTTAGTAAAGATTTTTGAAAATTTAAGTTGCAGTTGCTTATTTTAAGTGTTTTAAGAGTTTTTGATGCTGTTGAATCTTTTTTCATTATCAAAAATGTAATTCAAATACTTCAACTACCTAAATATTTGAATTTTTTTTTTAACCAAATTCAAACAAAAAAATTATTATTTTACTAATTAATATAAATATTAACTACTAAATAATTTATTCTCATCCAGTCTGTCATAAGTTAATTACTAATATACATCTAACAATATTGCATTATTATTTAATAAACATTTTATAACAAAACAATTAATATTGTATATGAAATAAATCTTATATAATTTTAAAATGTTTTTAATTAAGTTGTAGTTTGATATATATAATATAAAGCATATTTAGAGGATATTTAGTTTTGGAGGGACCATTCAATTTAGACTTGTTAAATTTTAATTATATTAAAATTGGTTTATTATATTATTTATAAATTAAAAAAAATATCATTACATCATATGGATTGTATAAATATTATATAAAAACATTATTATTGAAGAAATGAATTATTTAATAAATATTTAAAAAAATATATTTATGTTTAAATATATATTATATTATTCAAAATTATTTTTAATTAAATTGTAGATATTTTAAATTTTATTTTTCAATGATAGATATATTTATTGAACAGTTTATAAAGTTATATAACCATATTTGTTTTACAAAGATATTTATGAAATTATTATAACTTATAATCTCATTAGTGCAGATTTAAAACTTAGGTGAGGAAAATAACACCATTCCACCAACTACCAAAAAAGCAAGTCTAATTGATTGTAAATATTTTAATATATAAAATATTAAAATTTATATTATTTAGAAAAAATTCAGTTTTTAGAGCTAATTCAATTTAGACTTGGTCCCCTGGATGCAGGTGAAAATTAA
This sequence comes from Pinus albicaulis, assembly GCA_034641835.2. NCBI lineage: Eukaryota > Viridiplantae > Streptophyta > Pinopsida > Pinales > Pinaceae > Pinus > Pinus albicaulis. Next base: position 1,375,857,484 of record CM076582.1, read on the forward strand.
GGTGAGAAGGTGTCACGGGGCCGCCATGAGGAAGGACACTTGGCGGCTCCACGTGCTCAGACTTTGGGAGGGGCTCCTTCATAAAACCTGGCATGAGGGCACCTTTACTTCACCCTCCGCCACCCTGCGGTCGACGTACCAGGCCTGCATTCCTTTAATGCTGTCAACCATGGCTATTTACTCCACCACCTTGGCTCTCACTTGCGTTATCAACCCTGCCTGCCCGCTCACTGTGCGTTTTTCTATTATCGCTCCCCGGCCTCTGGTGCACTACTCTCGCTCGTCCAGCCCTGGAGCTCTCTCTGGTTGTCTCCCTCCTCGGAAGCCTGATTCCGTCTCCCTCTGGTTAGGAGACTTGCCCCCCTGGACTATCATGCCTCGACGTCACAAGCAATGATGCCAAAGGGCTGGTGGGCGTGGCTAGCCATCTCGTCCTCCCTGCCCTCCCCTTTCACCCTCCCATGGTCGTGAAATTAACCTCTCCCTTGATTGGAACGAATTTGCCAGTTCTCCCCCTCTCAATTTGAATGCCTAGCTTTCTCTGCAGCGCCCTAGTTCGGCTCCATCGTCCCCCTCCCCTCGCAGCAAAAAACAAGCCCACAAGTCCACCATCTCCCCTGTACCTGCTTTCACCCTGTGCAAGCTGAAAGCCCTTCCGGTGCAAAGTGCAACCAGTGGCAGTAGCGATTCTGGTGATACAGGAGGCAACAGTGGTAGCTGTCCCGAATTGGACGTGGGCAGCAGTTTGGACTTGAACATAGGCAGTTTCTCTTAGCAACAGGAAGTCCTTCAGCCTAAGGATAATGTGGCGAATTCGGGCTCTCCTGCTTCGTCGTGCCAGCCGTCTGATACACACACGTTGCGCTCGGGGATGGAGGATGATGGCTACATGTGCAGGATCCTCGAAGAGCTTCCAACTTCCAGTGATAAGCATGCAGGTCATCCTTAGGACTTTATTTTCATCTCTTCGCGGATTGCACATGTTTAAAAATGTTTTTCTCTGGCTATTGTGTATAATTTTGCAAACTGTTTCTGCTGGTTTTCTGTCATGGGCAGTGGTATTGTTTGAACCTCTAAGGACTGGTTTCCCCAGTAGGGCAGTCCAGCTGTTGATAGAATTCTCTGGACTCTTCCCTGTGGATTGAACCTGTTCATTCCTCAGGATGCGACTTGTAACCTTTTGTTTTATATGATCTAATAGAATTAGCCTAACTTTGAAAAAAAAAAAAAATTTAGACTCGGTCAAAATCATTACATCAAAGTTTAGTTTGTTATTTAGAAAAATTTCAGTTTTTAGAGCTAATTCAATTTAGACTTGGTGAAAATCATTACATCAAAGTTTAGTTTGTTTATCATATTATTTGCAAAAGTTGTATTTAAATGGAGAAATCACTTTTATTCTTTTTATTAATCAAGCAGATGCCTAATTTCCTTATTATTTGTGTTGATTGAAAAAGCACAAGACAAAGTTTAATAGATATTTATTTTATCATATTGTTATTATTACTATCTAATTTTGAAGTCAAGGCCAAGCCAAAGACCAAATTGGTGTATGAGACCTCCTTGTTTGTGGGAAAAGAGACCAACCCAGCTGAACTATTTCACTGTAAGTCTACAAAGACATACATACTCTACACCTTTGATTTTGAACTTGTAACCTTTTAATTAGAAACACACGGTCTTGATATATGTTATTGTTTAGAATTTCCATGTCCATAAAAAATTTAAGAAGCTTAAATTATTTTGTTTATAAATTTCCAAAATAGAAAAATCACTGTTTTTTTTCCTTTTAGTAAGACGGGTGTAACTGATTGCATATGCTTAACATTTGTAAGGTTATGGATTAATAGAGTCCATGGGTCCAGTGACATCAATTAAAAGTAAAGAAGAGAACGCACGCCATGGAACAACAGGTTTACTGACAGCTACTATGGAAGCTAAAGTGGTGGACACACTCACAGGCAAAGCACTGCCACCCAACCACAAAGGCGAGCTTTGCTTGCGGGGACCCACAATCATGAAAGGTATATTGGCCCATCCTTCTACATATTTTCTTAAGAATTTGAAATAAAAGGCCAAAGACCATATAGGTTTTCTATATACATAAAATAAAATAAAAAACACAGACCACATTGAATTGAGAAAATTTCCAAGTTTTTAATCGAGTGTGTGATCTGGACACTAGAACATGATGATACAGAATCCACAAATTGTGGGTGCAAATCTTACTAAGAGCCAAAGATGTAATTACATAGGATATATTTATGTAGGATTATAATGAATAATGTTTATGTTTAGTATAGATTTTGGATTTTTAAAAATATATAATTGAAGTTAATTGTTTCGCTTTATTTAAATTTATGGTATTTTTCCAAATATTTTAGAATAAGCAATGAAATTAAATTTATTTATTTTTTATTAAATTTTAAGTAAAGAAATTATTTCTCATACAGTAATGATATTTACAGACAAATAAATCTATGTTTTAAAAAAAATTATTGTAACCAGTATGATATTTCTCTAACCCTATCTCCCAAGACAAAGGTCTAGTATTTCTGCATGGCTTGATCTGTCTCAGGTTCTAAGCAAAGAAATACCATTAAAGGTTTTAATAATCCATGCAGGCTATTTTGGCAATAGTGAAGCAACTGCATCGACTTTGGACTCTGAAGGGTGGCTGAAAACTGGGGATCTATGTTACATTGATGAGAATGGCTACCTTTTTGTTGTGGACAGATTAAAAGAGTTGATCAAATACAAAGGATTTCAGGTACAAAGCATTTCAAGAATCTTTAGTTTCGGATGCAAATCCAAAATATTGATTTTCTCATCATTTATTTATCTTGGCAGGTTGCTCCAGCAGAATTAAAGGAATTGCTCCTCTCAAACCCAGAGATTACTGATGCAGCCGTTATTCCGTGAGTAGCATTTACCACACTTCTTGCGCTAATATACTTTCAAAGCTCTACACTTGGCTGGATTTACCACTTTTGCAGTTAATAAAAAAAAATTTAGTGGTAGCCAAAATTCAACAATTGGACTGATGGCACAGACCCTTTGCAGTTAATAAAAAATAAATTAGTGGTGGCCAAAATTCAACAATTGGGCGATGGCACAGACCCTTTGCAGTTAATAAAAAAAAATTTAGTGGTAGCCAAAATTCAACAATTGGGCTGATGGCACAAGACCCTTTGCAACATTAGTGAATCTCCTTAGTTTGCACGCTAGATTTTTGCATTCCTACTAATTAATTTAGGCATACAATATTTCTGTGTGTTAGGTATCCTGATGAGGAAGCAGGTCAAGTACCAATGGCATTTGTTGTGAAGAAGCCTGGTAGCAATCTGTGCGAGGAGGATGTAAAAATATTTCCCTATTTTGTTTGCTAATTGTACATTTAGTTTTGGGTTTTGTTTTCATTTTGCATGGAAGTGTTGTGTAGAAAAATTTATATTGAAATTTGTAAGTATTTTGTAAAATTAAATTTTATATTGTAATTTGTAAGTATTTTGCAAAGTTATGTGAATAATGAAAGTTTTATATTAGAATTTTTGTGTCAACTAATTGATCCAATTACAGAGTTTTAGTTTATATAAAAATAAATGTAAAGCTTTGGTTTCTTTGTTCACTCAGAAAAGAAATTTGCTGTTGTATTTGGGTACAGGTTTCACCATACAAAAAAATACGTAGAGTGGCCTTTGTCACTACTATTCCGAAGTCCCCATCTGGAAAAAACTTAAGAAAAAATTTGATTTATCAAGTTCTGTCCACCTCCAAATTGTGACTTGTGACAATGAATATTGTGAATCAATTAGCTGCCATTTTAGGGTAGACAAATAGAAATGGACAGCATTGCCACTCAACATTTATTCTTAATCGGCGCAGTATTCTGAAGAAGAGCAGTTTGAGAAATAATGTTGGAAATTTGATAAGGAATTGGGAAATTTTAAGTTGTTAGGTTTGTATAGTCAAAATTTTCAGGTATGTTACATTTATTTTTATATTTAAAAAGTGTATGATATTATTAAAAGTAATTTATTTAATTTTTATTAAAAATGATTTATTTAATTTATTAAAAAATTCAAAATCATATTTTTAAAATACATTTTTAAAAATTTAAATTAACTTTGTTATCATTGGTTTTAGTTAATTATTGCGAATTCTGAAACTTAACCCATTACTAAACCAAACCCTCTTAATCTAAATCTTATGAGATTAGAGGATTCGAGTAATTTAAAAAAAAAAATTTAATTAAATTAGAAATGCTAATGTAAACTTCACTTCTTTTTTTCTAAATTAAATTAAAAATGCTAATGTAAAATTCACTCTCACCATACATATTAAAAACTAGGTATGTTACAAATTAAAATGATAAAATTAATAAATACGTAAAAGTAAAGATAATAGTAAGTTTAGAGTTAATCTAAGAGGTGTAGAATAAAGGTATAAAGGTTGGTGTGGCCTGAGCCAAACATGACTCAATATGATTTTGATAGCTTCAATATGATTTTGATAGCTTCAATGGCTTTGGATCGTCTTTACCCAAACCACAAATTAGACGTTACATAACAATAGAAAAGCAATAATTCTAGAATTACATTTTTTAAATTTTGCCCCTAATAGTTTAGTAATATTTCAAAAAACTTCTAAAATTATTTAAGTTTTTAATTTTCAAAGTTAGTTTTAGTAATGTTTCAAAAAAAACTTCTAAAAATTTGTAAGTTCTTAATTTTCAAAGTTATTAATTGATAATATTCAAAATTATTAGTTTGTGATTTTTCAAATCATAAAAAAGATTTTATAATATTTATAGTTATTAATCTATCCAAGATCTCATGGACATTTATCTAAAGTAATTTTGAATAGAAGTAATATTATTATTTATAAACAAATTTTAATCAAATAAAACAAAATTTCAATAGTGTGTAAATGTATAGAATTTTAATGTTTTTAAATACATTGTTATTTCATACCATTAACACATTTCTTTGTATTACCAAAAAAACTCACTTTTAACTAACCAAAAACAACTTTAAACCATATTCCAAAACAAAAACAACCTAAATAATATCGTAAGTCAACATCCCTTGTAAAACAATGATGAAATTATTGTAATTAAACTGTATCCCATATTTAAAATTGTATACAAACTCTCTCTTTCTATATATAATTGAGATGTAAATCTTACATATTTTTTAATATAGTGTTTGATGAACATATAATAAATCTTCCAAAAACAAAACTTCACATAGTGAACTTATAACATAGCATGGTATAGACTTCAGTTTATTTATGATATATTTAAAAATACTCTTAATTCACCAAAATATTAAAAATAAGTTTAAAAATCTATTTGTTTAACTCCCCTCTAAATACATCTATGCAATCCAAAACCATAATTAAAGATATTGTACATATCCATTTTTTCCCTTAAAGCGGTTTTCAAGCCCAAAATCACAAAAGTAAGTAAATAAGTGCATTAATATCCCAAAACAGAGATATGATATTATAGTGCCAAATAGAGATATGCTATTAGAGTGAGATAACGTTGGGTTGGATGGCTTGGTGTTATATTGTTTTCTTCCCTCCCTTAATCTAGTAAGCATTCATGCATTCTTATATATATATATATGCATTCTTATATATATATATATATGGTGAATTACCTGAAATTTTAACTATTTGTCTCTTAAATTTCTAATTTTATAAATATTTTAAAGAAAATATATATCTATCTATTAATATTTCCATTACAGTAATATATAGGCAATTGAGGTGGGTAATAACCTTTTTATATTTTCTTATTATTCAAACTCAAAATATCTTCATTCATGAGGTAAAATTAAATGAATTATAAACTTGAAACTCAATGTGACCTAGGGGAATTCTATCCTTTAGATATAAATCTTCTTTATTTCTTGTACCCTATCATTGTATTATGTTTTTCATATATTAAAATTAATATTTGACATCACAAGAAACAAATTATTTTCATATGAGAGCTAATTTTTTTTATTTTTCCAAATAAAATACCTAATAATTTCATTAATCTCGAAAAAATTGAGGTAATCATTATCATTTCCTTCGTGTAATGAGAAAAAGAAGTATACATATATTCTCTTTTTTTCCAAATAGAATACCTAATAATTTCACTAATCTCGAAAAAATTGAGGTAATCATTATCATTTCCTTGTGTATTCTCTTTTTTTTTTCCAAATAGAATACCTAATAATTTCACTAATCTCGAAAAAAATTAAGGTAATCATTATCATTTCCTTGTGTAATGAAAAAAAGAAAGTATAAATATCTCCTTGAGGCTACGTGGAGGGATCACATATATTCTGTAGTAAGATTGTTTCCTATCATTATCAAAACCTAGAAATCCTCGCTTCCCCAATCAAAATTTCCCACTCAAAAGAGCCCCAGATAGTGAAAAATCAAGGTTTGTAGGTAAGCTCCATGAACTCATGGCCACCTCTACCCTTAAATATGGGATCGAGTTATGTGATTTGTGATTTTACAAATGCATAAAGCCATCATCCTTAAATATGGGATTGAGTTATGTGATTTTACAAATGCATAAAGCCATCATATAATAAAGTAAATTATATAAAATAGAGTTAAAATTCTACATATATAAATAAAAATAAAAATATGAAGGAAGGTTGTTGCATGAGGATTAGGGCAATTGATACATACAAAGGTATGCAACACAAGGCTCTAGTTTTCAACCATTTTTTTCCATATATAAAGGTTTTGGGAAAATCTCAAGAAAAGAAAAATTGAGGTATGCAATACCAGGTGTTGGTTCCCAACCATTTCTTTTCATATATAAAAGTTTTGTGAAAATCTCAAAAAGAGACAAATTGTATAACTTTATTGCTGAATTTTGTTTTTGAAAAAAAAATCATCATTACTAATATTATATATATAATGCCTAATAAACCATTTTCCAATACTTATGAAACCTCCACAATACTTATAAACTTCCTTTACTTTGCACACCTCTTCCATACCTATAAATTTGTTTTAACTAGAAATACCTCTCTAACTCGTAATATGTAATTTGATTTTTTATAGATATTGGTTAGAAATTGAGATTCCTTTATTTTGAAATGTCTAAGAATTTAAAACCATTAAAATAGATAAATTGAAATATTTAATGAAAAAAGTTACTGGCAAAGTAATTTGTTATTAACCAGGAATAAAGTTTTCATTTTACAAACAATAGATACTTTGATGATAGGAGTTCAAAATAATTGAAGTCCAACTCATTGTTATTATAAAACTAGCAATTGCACCGAGAGGTGCCAAGAACCCAGAATAAGTCACAATAGTACAAAATGTCTATGCTAAAATATGGAACCCCTTGAGCTTTGTATGCATGCTCCTTTACAACAATTTGAGTTTCTTTAGCCTCTCATAATCATGTACCTCAAAATTTTCCATATCCACCTACAATCCAAACAATCAACAATTTCTTAAAACAAAATATTAAACTAAATCTAAATAAAACTTTGAATAAAAATAAAAAATAATATAAAATTTAGTTTAATTAAATTAAAGTAATTAACTAAAATTAATTTCAAATAAAAATTAATTTAAAATAATTCAAACTATAATGATTAATTTAAAATAACTCAAACTATATCGTTAATAGATAAAATTCAAACTTATATGTTAATATTATCATTCAAACAAAAATTAAAACTATTAAATAATAAAATAAAAAATCAACCCTAGTAAATGAAAACTAAATACTTAAGCTTAAACAAAATTAAATAAATTTAATATAAACTAAATTAGATTTTAACTATAACTAAATAAAATTAGTAATATAACTAAAATAAAGTGATTTAAATCAAATAAACTAAAAAAACTAAAATGGCTAGACCAAAAAATAAAATAACTATTAAAAGAGTCATGACATAGAATGAAAGGAAACTATGAAGTTCATATGATCGGAAGAGCCTATCACTAATTTCATATTATCATCAGAGATATGGGCAGAAACGTGAACCTGGGTTACACTTTTGTGAGAATTGCGGGTTGAAATTTTTTTTCGGCAATAGTTCGGCCGAACTTGTTTTTACAGTTCGGCCGAACTCGTGATTCCGTTTAGACTGACGATTTACTGACGGCGTGGGCAAACAGAATTTTTGCCGGAGTTTGGAAAACCGGCAACTAAAGTTCGGCTGAACTTTGACATTTAAAATAGTTCGGCCGAACTATTTTCTATAAATAAATTGCGCGCGAAGTTAATCATTTTATTCTTGCCACGTTTTGTCTGTCGCTATCGCATCTCGTCGTCGTGCTGGAGTTTTGTCGCACCTCGTCGCCGTGCTGGAGTTCTGTTGCACCTCGTCGCCGTGCTGGAGTTCTGTCGCACCTCGTTGCCGTTCTGGAGTTCTGTTTCACCTCGTCACCGCAGCTCCTCGTGTTTGCCACGGTCGCGCTCTTCGGTCATCGGGTAAGTCTGTTTACACATTTTTGACGTGGAAAATCGTGAAAATCTGTGGAAAATTTGGAAAATCTCGTGTTTGAGGTGGAAAATTTGGAAAATGTCGTGTTTGACGTGGAAAATCTGTTAATGCATTTTTGTATTCTGGACGTGGAAATTCTGTTAATGCATTTTTGTATTTGTTAATGCATTTTTGTATGTGTTCCCTTAATCCCTTCAGCTGCACCCTGCATGCCATTAAAATAAAGTATAATTAAATCAAAACAGACAGTCTATAAACAATTTTTTTTCTGAGTTCATAGATTTGTTACCTCCTTTTTGTCTTCGAGGTACGCCATCAGTTCCCTTGCACTGGTGAAGCTCAATCTCACTTGCTTTCCTTATGACTCTTCCTCTGACTTTTGGCGAGCGAGTGTCAAGATGATATCTTGTACACTGGCAACACCATTTGTGGTTCTAGTAACAAGAGCTCTGCTTTTTAACATCTTCAGTTCAGCTTTTCCCACAATGTCTTCCACAGTGTGCCAATCCCATCCTTTGAAATATGAACATATATCTAAAAATGGATCTCTGCAATCATGGGGAAGAGCATCGTAGGCAAAAGCGTAGCGCATCTCCTTAAAGTCTTCACTCGCCCATTTATCTTTCTGTCACATCAGTGTAGAATAAGCTTCATGTCTATCATCAGCCCGACCTATGAATGGTGCATCTAATGTTAGCATGAGTGGAATTTTGCCACATATTTGTATGATCTCATTCAATTGAGTCTCATTTAATATTCCATCCTCTATTTCCTCTACAGAACTCAAATTTTGACAGAATATAAATTTCCTCTACAGAACTCAAATTTTGACAGAATATTATCAGGGAAAAAGGACATATCAGATTGCCATAAAATTTCAATATTCAGGACTGTCTTTCTTTTTTATTTCTGAACAATGGGCTGTTTTTCTTTTTTTTTGGTTTCTGAATTATACTTGGATGAATGCTTAGTGTTTTTATTATGACTTCAATATGACTTCAATACGGCCCTACTGTTTTTGTGGTTTCATATAGTTAGTGTTGAATGGGCTGTTTTTTTTTTTTTTTTTAATTTCTGAATTATACTTGGATGAATGCTTAGTGTTTTTATTATGACTTCAATATGACTTCAATACGGCCCTACTGTTTTTGTGGTTTCATACAGTTAGTGTTGAATGGGCTGTTTTTATTTTTATTTTTATTTCTGAATTATACTTGGATGAATGCTTAGTGTTTTTATTATGATTTCAATATGACTTCAATACAGGCATACTGTTTTTGTGGTTTCATACAATTAGTGTTGATTCAATGGAAGAAAATTTGTTGTATATGTTTTAAGAGGATATGTAACCATAAATCAATGTTTTTTTTAATTTTTTTTTAAGAATTTTAAGAATTATAGATTTAACTTTTTAATTTGTAAAATTTGAGTGTCTTCAAGGTTTTTTCAGATGCTTAATTTATTTATGTATTCAAAAGTCTATTTTAAATATGAAGAAATTACAATTTTGTATCAAAATTGTATAATACTTTTGAATCCTATTGACCAACCTTATGGTCATTCATTGGACATATATATATATATATATATATATATATATATATATATATATATATATATTATTTTTATTTTTTTAATTTCAGAAATAAAACATATTATTTATCGGTAATTGGAATGAAATTACATCTTTCATGTGCAAAGAGAACTTCCCTGTAGTCCTACATTTTCCATAAAGTTGAAGGTCACCAAACAATTGCGGTCAATAATTTTTTGGTCCATTCCATACTCAAGTGCGAAAATCTCTAGCATTTCAAGTTTTTGGTCATCATAGCTATTAAGGAATGAAAAAGGACACTAGTATTGATATATTGCTTCCATTATATCATTATTTTTCAAGGTTGATTCCATCCTTGTTGAAGTATATTTGTCTAAATCCTTATCTACAAGGGCACATTGTGTATTGTGGTGCATGTTGTGTATCTCTTGTTGTGAATCTCAAGTTACTTTAAAAATTTGGTCACCTAGTATGCTTAATGAGCTTGGAATTACACTTTAGAAAGAATCCAATTACAATTGAGACTTAAGTTCTACCATCTTAAAATAAGAATTCACGAATTCACGAACTAGCTCCGAAAAAAATTTTCAACCCGCAATTCTCACAAAAGTGTAACCCAGGTTCCATAGTTATTTATAATTTTTTATTTTAGAAAGAACCTTCAACCAAAAATACCCCGAAGGTTAGTCCCCTGTGTGCCCTTTGAGACACATTAGGTCATCCCACCAATTCATGCCCCATGCTTCATGAGTTGAAGGGTATCCTTCATACCCCTTAAGCACCCCCATTTCTCCCCACTCCATCATGTGATGTTGCCACCTCATCACGTAATAAGGGTTTAAGAACCAACGACCTCTTGTATATTTATGTGAAACACAAACATTATACACAACATTGTCTCAATCTCCGACGATATCAAGATGTGTTGGTCACCATACATCATGCCTCAATAGTAGCACCACCACTTACACCGACCTCATATGTTGATGATTCCTCTTCCACCATTTATTATGTCACGAACTCGGTTAATTAGTATATGGCATGCCCTTGAGTGCTCTATGTTAAAGACACTCATCTCATCTATATGTGTCCTTTACTCATCAAATACCATCATCACTGCATGCATCAAGTGACATATCCCCCTCATCAAGATCCCAATCCGCCTAATTTTGGATGCTCTTCATACACTAAGTACCTTGACCATATCAATGGAATGCCCAACTCCTAGCATGGTTCCCACCACACCAACACAACTATTGGAGATTCAAACGACCTCACCACTTAGAAAATGATAAGAAATTATTTCACCCCCTTGTACTAACAATACATAGAAAGAATAACATAATTAATAGAAGAGATAAAAATATGAATTATAGAAAGGGATGGATCACATATTAAAGGAAATGTAAGCCAACCTAGGAAGAAACCAACTCTTCGCTCCCACTTCAAATAATTTTTAAGAGTAAACAATGAAAACAACAAATTGATCTATGTACCAGATGTACAACATTCAACCATACCTATATAAAGATTGTACAATGAAATTAATGTTGGTTTACTTCAACACTTGGAAAATATCTTGTTTCTATCCCATTTGTGGAAGTTATGCAAATATGAAATAAAGATATATAAGGTTAAGAAGTTCTTAAAATTTGATGATGTAGATGACCCTACCTTTGAGGATTATCCTATAAAGTTATAAAAGATGAATCAAGGGAATAAAAATGTAATTCATAAACATTTTCATATATTCCTACTAATAAATAAAATATTATTACACAACTATATGCTAGATTTAGGAGAAACAAATGATGTAATTCCTTTGAAAGTGATGAAATAATTAGGCCTTACAACAACTAGGGCATATAGAAATGTATGTGCTATGGATCCTATGAAAATCGGGATGGGTAGAGTAATAAATACACATGTTTTGAAATTTTTTGAGGAGTAACTCAAAGCATGCATATATACCAAATGAAGTGGCTACTTTCTTCATATTCCATGAGGGACTATTGTTCTTCCTAAATACTATTCATTTCATGTACCTCTGAATTATTTCTAGTGAAATTAAATGACTTGAAATTAAATTTCCTAAAGCCTATTGAAATTTCTCCTTCAAAATAAGGATGCACTCCCATTTGATTCTCATGGATAGGTTGTAATCATGAGGCTCTCGCTCAAGAGTGGACCTTCGCAAAATCTTGTGACGTCTTGTCATAAACAAAACCATCAAATTGAAAACACATCATTTTTCTCCTTCAAAGAAAAAAAAAAATTCACATCATGTGAATATGTCCATGTACTCTTACATATTGGTGTACAAAACCATCAACCAGACACAAGTTGACAAAACATGCCTCTTCAAACAACTGACTCTGAAGACAAATAATAGAGCTCATGTACTTTCAACATCTTGCTTCATGCAACATGCACCATACTTTGAATTTGCAAAGAAATTAATGAAACATCAAAATACATGCTAGGCCTTAATTGGATAAGAAATCTAACCATTTGTCAGCAAACCATTCCAATGGCGCTTCTTTTTCTTTCAACTATGTTGAATTTAGTTTTTAGTTATATTTTTAATTTTGGAGAAAATAACTATTTATTTCATGTGTAATTAGATTAGTGATTTCATGTGTTAGGGTTGTGGATTGAGGCATTGAAACAACACCATTATATTTCAAATTTAAAAATGATGGTTTGAGTCCTAGGTAGCTTAGAATCCTACTTGTTTTCAAAATAAGGATGCACTCCCATTTGATTCTCAAGGATAGGTTGTAATCATGAGGCTCTCGCTAAAGAGTGGACCTACGCAAAATCTTGTGACGTCTTGTCACAAGCAAAACCATCAAACTGAAATCACATCATTTTTCTCCTTCAAAGAAAAAAAAAATTCACATCATGTGAATATGTCCATGTACTCTTACATATTGGTGTACAAAACCATCAACCAAACACAAGTTGACAAAACATGCCTCTTCAAACAACTGACTCTCAAGTCAAATAATAGAGCTCATGTACTTTCAACATCTTGCTTCATGCAACATGCACCATACTTTCAATTTGCAAAGAAATTGATGAAACATCAAAATACATGCTAGGCCTTAATTGGATAAGAAATCTAACCATTTGTCAGCAAACCATTTCAATGGCGCTTCTTTTTCTTTCAACTATGTTGAATTTAGTTTTTAGTTATATTTTTAATTTTGGAGAAAATAACTATTTATTTCATGTGTAATTAGATTCGTGATTTCATGTGTTAGGGTCATGGATTCAGGCATTGAAACAACACCATTATATTTCAAATTTAAAAATGATGGTTTGAGTCTTAGGTAGCTTAGAATCCTACTTGTTTTCAAAATAAGGATGCACTCCCATTTGATTCTCACAGATAGGTTGTAATCATGAGGCTCTCGCTAAAGAGTGGACCTACGCAAAATCTTGTGACGTCTTGTCACAAGCAAAACCATCAAACTGAAAACACATCATTTTTCTCCTTTAAAGAAAAAAAAAAATCACATCATGTGAATATGTCCATGTACTCTTACATATTGGTGTACAAAACCATCAGCCAAACACAAGTTGACAAAACATGCCTCTTCAAACAACTGACTCTCAAGTCAAATAATAGAGCTCATGTACTTTCAACATCTTGCTTCATGCAACATGCACCATACTTTCAATTTGCAAAGAAATTAATGAAACATCAAAATACATGCTAGGCCTTAATTGGATTAGAAATCTAACCATTTGTCAGCAAACCATTTCAATGGCGCTTCTTTTTCTTTCAACTATGTTGAATTTAGTTTTAAGTTATATTTTTAATTTTGGAGAAAATAACTATTTATTTCATGTGTAATTAGATTAGTGATTTCATGTGTTAGGGTTGTGGATTCAGGCATTGAAACAACACCATTATATTTCAAATTTAAAAATGATGGTTTGAGTCCTAGGTAGGTTAGAATCCTACTTGTTTTCAAAATAAGGATGCACTCCCATTTGATTCTCACGGATAGGTTGTAATCATGAGGCTCTCGCTCAAGAGTGGACCTTCGCAAAATCTTGTGACGTCTTGTCACAAACAAAACCATCAAACTGAAAACACATCATTTTTCTCGTTCAAAGAAAAAAAAATTCACATCATGTGAATATGTCCATGTACTCTTACATATTGGTGTACAAAACCATCAACGAAACACAAGTTGACAAAACATGCCTCTTCAACCAACTGACTCTCAAGCCAAATAATAGAGCTCATGTACTTTCAACATCTTGCTTCATGCAACATGCACCATACTTTGAATTTGCAAAGAAATTAATGAAACATCAAAATACATGCTAGGCCTTAATTTGATAAGAAATCTAACCATTTGTCAGCAAACCATTTCAATGGCGCTTCTTTTTCTTTCAACTATATTGAATTTAGTTTTAAGTTATATTTTTAATTTTGGAGAAAATAACTATTTATTTCATGTGTAATTAGATTATTGATTTCATGTGGTAGGGTTGTGGATTCAGGCATTGAAACAACACCATTATATTTCAAATTTAAAAATGATGGTTTGAGTCCTAGGTAGCTTAGAATCCTACGTGTTTTCAAAATAAGGATGCACTCCCATTTGATTCTCACGGATAGGTTGTAATCATGAGGCTCTCGCTAAAGAGTGGACCTTCGCAAAATCTTGTGACATCTTGTCACAAACAAAACCATCAAACTGAAAACACATCATTTTTCTCCTTCAAAGAAAAAAAAATTCACATCATGTGAATATGTCCATGTACTACATATTGGTGTACAAAACCATCAACCAAACACAAGTTGACAAAACATGCCTTTTAAAACAACTGACTCTTAAGTCAAATAATAGAGCTCATGTACAAATTTCCATATTTGTTGCATTTAAGTGTCTAACATAACTCTACTTTCAACATCTTGCTTCATGCAACATGCACCATACTTTGAATTTGCAAAGACTTGAATTCTCCACCCCCCATTAAAATGACCCTACAAGTTGATTCTTTTAGTTTTTTCACTCTATAAGCATCAACGTACGATTATGCATGATGGAGAATCTCTAGCGCTTTCCCTTGTTAATATATTTAACAAGGGAAAGCGCTAGATATTCTCCATCATGCATAATAGTACGTTGGATTTGGTGATAATTGTCTCCATATTTTGGCTTTCTGACCCGCAAAACATAATTATTTTAGAAGGGAGGGAAGGAGGGATGATCACATTGACTTGCTTGATGACCTGTCTATGAAGATTAACTACCTCAAGAATTATTTTTTTGCGTAGAGAAAGAGACACATTTCCATGTCTAGTTCTTTGATATTGTTAATGCCTCTAGTGTTTACTTCTACAAGTTCTATAGGCAGAGTCTGTAAAGGGCCAGGTAGCCTCTGGATCTCATCTTTTATGAAAGGTGACATATCTAGTAAATGCCCCTGCAGTCAATCTCTGGAATGGATCTAAATAGAAGTTCTTCATTTTTTAATATTCGTAAAACACAACAACTTTAAGGTTAACTATGTACATGTTCCATTCATCATGAACACAAACCTCACAAGCCTCCTTGGCTTTGGAGCATTTTCCATGTTTTCCATAACCAAGACCCAAATAATTAGGCCCTTCTTGAAGAACATTTGGCTCAACTATGCCTTGTACATACTTGCCTTTAAAACCCTTTACTTTCATAGCACATTTTCATCAAAAATTTGGACCTTGTTCCTCTAATGTCTCTAATGTCTCTCAAAAGCACGTACACATTCATTTTCAGAGGAAATTGAAGGTAATCTAATGTCTCTAATGTCTCTCAAAAGCACGTACACATTCATTTTCAGAGGAAATTGAAGGTAGAAACCAATAGCTAATTCTTCCAACTAACCTTGACTAAAATGAGCTAAATTGTACTTTGATACGAACTTGATTTAAATTGTCCACCCCACATTAGGTACCAATGATTATAACCTTTAATGGGCTAGCACTGGTTTGTAATCATCATCTCAAAATGACCTAGTAGATGAAAAATTATCATGTTTGTAATCATCGTTTCACACCATCTACATATGACCCTTCTACACATTATATGATTGAATTTATGGTAGGTCATCCCTTTTATCTAGACCATGATTGATTGTGACATTAGGTGAATAAATGAAATTTGATAAGGAAAGGATCAGTATAAGTTTGTCCTCCTCCACGCACTCCATATCCAGTGATTGCCTATTTTTTCTCTTCCAACATTTTATTTTGGAAATTCATTTTGGTAGTTAATTCTACTAATAGTCACAACACACCTGGAAGTCAAAGAAATTGTTATATATATACACTACTAAACTCAATTAACATTGTTTGTTATTGGAATTTACAATAAAAAACAACGTAGAGTTCATTAATGTAGTAGTGTATATGATAATTATATGTATAGTGGTGTGTCTATCGATAAAATTAGCTGCTAATGAATTTCGAGAATAGAAAGTTGGAAGTGGAAAATTGAGAAATCACTAGCTATGGGGCGGATGGAGTTGGACAAGCTAGAAACTATCTTCTGCTTATAAATTGTATTTTATTCACCTGTTGTCACAATCATTCATGGGATAGATAGAGAGGATGACATTTCAAAAATTCATGCATATAATATGTAGAAGGGGTCATGTATGAAATGGTGTGAAGTGATGATGATTGACATGGTAAATTTTCATCTGCCAAGTCATTTTTAGATGATGATGACAAACCAATATTAGCCATTTTAAGGTTATAATCATTAACAAGAAATATGGGGAAGGAAATTCAAAGTGCCAAATTCTAAGGAACAAGCCATATTTGCTTCTCAAAAACTTTATTTGATATATTCTTAAAAAACCAAGTACAAATTTTAGTAATCCTAGAATCATGCTTTACTTAAGGTAAAATTGGGGAACTCATGACTTGTACTATAGATAAAAAAAACATTTACACTTACCAAAAAATATATGATAAAAATTGACAAACTACATAAGCTTAAGCTCAAGGAGATATAATCATTCTTGCCTTCCATATAGATAATGAAAATGATTGTTCTAAGTCTCATGTTGCTTCTCATGTTATTTTATAAACCTTCTATTGTTCTAAGAAATATAGAACATACTGGATTTAACAGCCCCAAACTGGATTTTACTCTGAGGTATTGATTTTTTGAAATCTATTTTGTGAATGTCGGCCAATAGATATATATCATGGAGGATGAAAGATGAAGATCAGCCGTGTTAGACTCCTATACCAATAGGTGTCATATTTCATGATTGTCTTATTGAACTATGGAATATGTTCAAACCTTTTTCTTGATGCAAAGGTGTTCCATATTCTTGAAAAATCAAAAAATCAAATAATTTAAAAAAAATGTAAAGAGGGTATACCCTAAAAAGAAAAATCAAAGGGTAAGAAAAATAAAATGGTCAAAAAGTGAAAGAAATGAACCCCAAACAAAAAATAGACCAAGGAAAGTGTGCAAATCCAAATGCCACTACTTTTTACTCTGATGTAATAAACAAATTGTGTGCAACTTGTATTTTATGCCACAATTCATGAATAGCCAAACTGCTTAAACTTGGCTAGTTCATTTCTCAATTTCATGTCATAGAATAGAGAATAAATACCTGACCAAACAGTTTAATCTTGGCAGATAAGTAGATAGGTAAAGTTATTAAAAGGTGCTCAACAGTTTAATCTGAGCCCTTGGATGTAATAAGGGTAGAATTAGATAGATTTGCCTTGTAAAAAAGAAAAAGATTGATAAGGGTTTGCAAGTCTAAATGCACCCTAATAAAGAAGAGAAAATGGTAGTGTCAAGTAGATAGGGTAGGTAGATGGTTGCAAAGTTTTATCTGATGAATGATGCTGCTACATGTTTTTGATTCTTTACTTTCATCACAAATACTGAAGCAGGAAATACACTGGAAAATCACAGCAAGCAAAGTTAAAATCATTAACTTCCCTCATCACTTTCCCCTTAAAGTTTTACTAATTTCCCCCAAAGTACTAAGGTACTTGGAGATCAAAAGGGCTCAAGGCATTTCCTTGACTTTTGGAGGGACCGGACCCTCGGCCTAATGATCAAAAAGACCTAAGTACTTGAGATAATTCATCATTATAATTATTCATCTTTAACCTTTTCCTAAGTAAAATCTCATTTGGCTTAGGAAAATCATGCAAAATTCCATAAAAATCCCCTCAAAAATAACTTACTATTCTAAGTTTAAGTGTTGAAGATGAGATATTGCAATTTACTTCAGAAATTGTCACTTTCTTAGATGTGTAAAATATTTTGAGTTCCCTTGTCCCTTTCTCATATTAATATTTAACTCTATTTACTAAATCCCTAGTGAAAATGCCTTGTCCTAAGTATATAATTCCTTTTAAATTAATATCCCAAAAACCCCTCTATTATGTTTTAACCAAAGTATTTACTTCCCAAATATTCATTAAAAACCCGCTTCATACGCCCTTTGGTTAAATATACCTTTATATTATAGTCCCGCCCCTTATGGTAGTTAAATAATGTTTATTTATTACCATATAATAAAATAAAAAACAAATATACGAAATAACGTTTAAACATATGATTTATGTGTTTAACACAAAAATATAAATAAAACCCGAAGTTTTATTTTCAAAACTAAAGCTTCTGAAAAGTCCTATGCCACCGTGGCCCATCCACCATGGCATTCCGCCCGACGTTTCAACCCCACCGCGACCCTTATTTCTATTATACAGTGGGATTAACTAATTATCAGAATTAGTTAATAACCAACCTTCTCCGCCAATTAGAAGCTCCCCGGGATGATTAATAACGATAATCACGTGTAAAACCCCGCCGAGCCCGCACAATAACGCCTCATCATCTCCCCTTCTTTTCCACCGTTAGATCACCCCACCACAAATCGACGCTCCACGGCGATTCCGCTACCCATCCTTCGTCAGAGTTTTAACGCGCGGGGACTTGGTGGTTTTCAAATAGTTCACCTGCCACGCGTCAAAGATCCAATGGAATCGCTGCCCACTCATCTAATACCACTCTCGTCCATAAGCGGTGCGGGGATTACCTCTTACCGCTTACCACTTACCACCCGGCCCTCCTGCACACGTCAGCCCGTACTAATATGACATCACTCCTCGAAAAAATAAAAAACCCTTTTAACTTGTAAATAAAGCGAATTTTCGTGTTTTTTCCCGTTATTTTCGTTATTGAAAACGACTGCGCTTTCTGCTACGATTTTCAAATTTCCGCTAAAATCTACTGTGCTATCTGATTTCGCTCCAAGATTCCGCTGCACCTGTGTTCGAGCACCCTCCTACCATCGCCTGATACCTGTTAAAAACCAGCTTTCATCCAAGAACAGGTATTTATCCTATTTTTCCCCGAACTGCAAGTAAAACTCTGTTTTCTTTGTTTTTCGCTGAATCAGTGTTTAAATCATATCCCTAAGATCATTCCCTGAGTTTTACGACTGTAAATTGTTCCCTTGAACTTGAAATTGTGCCAATTTCCCTTAGTAAGATCAAAATCACGCCCGGCCTGTGAAGAAAAACCAGAAACCTCCGTTTTGAATCCACAAGAACCAAAATGGAGGCCCCGGTAGCTTTGAACGTAACTCCACTGAATGCCCCTCACCGAGAGTTAGAATATTTGCCTTTAGTAGACAAAGATTTCCAGATTAAAGACTTGCATTTTGATGAATGTCCCCTTCTGAGTTATTGTCGCTGCAGAGACGAGTACTCGAAGGGGCAAGATCTCATTGGGTTGTGGGAATCCAATCTCCCCAGATATCTCATCCCCTCAGTCATTTATTTCCAAGAAATCATCCACTATTGCCATTCAAACTATGATCCCACTCAAAGAGCTGTAATATCCCCTGACCAGAGTGTTCTTTTCCACATTACTCCCCAGTCTATCAATGCAATGCTACATTTTGAACCAGGTCAAGAACTAGCACCTTTGTCTATAGAAGCACTGATTGAAAAGTCTAATCAATTGACCCCAGAAAAATTGAAGGCCATTTGCCAGAATTTCATGCTGCCTGAACATCAACCTAATGGACTTCCTCCCTATGGTTTTTATTATTTCACTAGGTTGGGAAGGCTCATCCTAAATATGATATCTTTTGTCCTGGGTTTCAATACCAGTGAATATGTTGATGAGATAACCCTGGCTTTGCTGTCTATTTTTACTCCTAGGCAACCTCCTGAAATCAAATATGACTTTGCCTCCTTCATAGCCAATAAGATCCATGATCAGTTAATGAGGCTAGATGATGAAAAAGTTTTCAAATATTCCTCAGTTATTTATCATCTCATTATCTTCTATCAATCAGAAAAATTCCCTTTCTCTGTTAAAAAGCTTGATGCCAAGGGAAACCCCAGGTCAGTTATATTTTGGTCTCCCATAATTCATTCTTCTTCTGATTCTCCCTATTCCTACACTGAGTTCATTGATCAGTTTGTATATCCTGCAACAACCTTGTTGACAGGAATCCCTCCCCCAAGGCTCAGTAATGAAATAAAGAAGACCTTGCAGCTTTCAAGGACTTATAAAATTGGAGATTGGTATTTATATCAGAACCATTCAGTCATCAGAATCTATGGATGTGAATTACATCCATTCAAGTTGCCAAGATATGTGCCCATGAGGATTTTTGCCTTGGAATATTTCAGGCAAATGAATAATTCGGATGTGATCCATTTTTGTAGTGTGAAGAAGAAAGCCCAACTAAGGATCAAAAGTCAATTAGGTCCTTTCATCTGCAACGCTAGGGAGGCCGAGCGAGAGGCAGAAAATATATTACAAAGCAAGTTCCAAAGAACTTTTCGTTGGGTTCCTTATGACCCATTTGGTTTTATTTGTGAAAAGAGATTAAAGAATAAATCATCCCCTTATATACACCACAAGATTCCTGAACTAGAACAATATGCCAATCAAGATGAATGGGTTGAAGGAACACTTGTTGAGGAAGAAAGTGAAGCTGACAAAATGAAAAAAATTATGAAAGATCTCGAGAAGAAGTATGACCTAGAATCTTGTGGTCAAGTGCAGGTACCCTACATTGGCACTTCTTCAGCAGCAATTCTACAGCAGACATTACAGGAAAGCAGTTCATCAGTTGCAGCAGAACCAAAGGGAAAAGGAAAGGAACCTGAAATCCAGGTCATTGAAACTTTAGTCATGGCAGAGAAACCTCAAACTTCCGGAGCACCCGATCAATCACAGGTTTCTCCCACTCAGGTAAATCATCCACAAGTTCCAGAGTTACAAACTCCATCAAATGTGGAAATAGGAAAGAAAAGGCAAGTTCCAGATACCACTCCTCCAAAAGAAACCTCACAGGTACATCAAGCTAAAAAATAGAAACCAGATCCACTTCCAGATGTGGAAATCATAGATGAGGTGTTTGATGATGGAAGAGAAGACAGTCAGCTAACTGGTTCTGTTAGTGTGACCCATACAGAGCAGAAAGGAAAAGCTTTACACAAGCAGTTGAGTACTGAGGTATCCTCTTTCAGACCACCAAAGACAGACACAGGGGATATAAAAAGAACCTTCATCAATATAAAGGCAAAGAATGATCCATTAAGAATGAAGGCATATGATCAATATATGAAAATGGCTCCACATAATCAGGAGAGGTTAATGTCAGCATTTGACATTTCACAAGGCAAAATGATGATGAGCCACTTCAAGTCAAAGGTGCCAAAACCCATGTCAGAAGCTGATTATATTAGAACAAATTTTGAGGTCCTGGCAAAGAACATTCACCCTTTAGACCAGATAGAGCTGCACAAACAAAATGGGGAAATGGTGTATTCCACTCTGACTAATAAGGCCATGGCAGCCCTAACGCTGCAAGATTCTTTAAATAACACAAGTGCCCAATTGCAAATTGAAAAGGCCTCTTCTCAGGCCAAAGACAACAAAATAAAGTCTTTAGAAGACATAATCATCAGCTTGGGTCACAACCCCAAAGATATTAAAAGCATTGAAGCATTAATAAAGAAGAAAGATGATGACATAGCTGCACTGAGAAAGCAGCTGAAATTTCCAGCCTCAAGGCACCCCCAGACCCAAGAAGTTTTAAAGGGGAATTCACAAGAAGAGGTAATGGAGTTGCTCCTAAATATGACTGAGCGACTAAGTGAAACAGAGAAGGAATTAGAGCAAGCTTTGCAGGAACAGGAAGCTATCAGGCAGACATCAACCACAGGTACTACAACAACAGGTAAGCTAACACAGCCAGCCTAGGTAAACACTTCTGGTTTAAGTTCTGATGAATTGATAAAGCAAATGGAAAGTTTACAACTAAGGGTCACAGAACTTCAAACCACAAAATTGCAATTAGTAAAATTGGAAGAGAAATATGATACATCTAAAAAGACAGTTGCTGATAACACCAGGGAAATAAAAAGATTAGAAAAATTGGTTCAGGCTTTGGAAAAAGATCTTTCATTGGAAAAGCCTTTAAAGGAAATAAATGAAATTCTTTGGGGTAATATCATTGAGTTAATAAAGGACATTTGGCCCTCTATTCAAGCTATTTTTGAACAAAATGATTTGGTTAAAATAGCCCAAGAAGAAATATACAGGACAAGAAATGAATTAAGAGGCAGGCCTGAGCAGGCCAATCAGCTTATTCAATTTTTGAACACCCGGACAAAGCAACATCTTGCAGTATTAGGGATTGAGGATAGGACCGGCACAGTTTTGGAAATAAAGAGAGTTTTCATCAAAAGAACTTTCATGCAGAATTTAGAAAGGAAGTGCTCAGATATTTTGGTTGATATCAATATTTTCAGAGAGAAATTTCAAGCTTTGTTGGACAATGGGTTACCAAGTCCTATGCTCTCAGAGGATCAAATAATGGACTTGGAAACCTATGTAAAGAAAATAAATACTCATGCTCAAAATACAGTTGCTTGTTCTACTAGTTTACCAGAGTCAACATTACCAACAGGGAGAAATATCTATGATAGAGTGAGGAATTTATTTCATCTGGGACATGAAATAAAGTATCTGTTTCCTAATGAGCCCACCTTTTACAAACTCACCGAAGCAGATGAGACATTGAGAAAACTCAAAAGAACTATGATACCAGATGATCAATGGTGGAAAGAATTATTGGAAATTCTATAAAATTTATCTTCAGGATGAGAATTTTATCTTTACTATCAGGTAAAAGGATAAAAATGAGTACAGATGAAAGAGTATCAGTTACGCAGGTTGAAGAGTATCTGTAAAGACAAAGAGTATCAAGCAAGCAAAGAAATTACTCCGAACGACAGCATTGAGCCCTTTTTCAGCACTTACCTCCAGCACATCAACAAAATGAGGAAACAGCACATCAGCAATTACCTATTATTCTATCCACGAGACCATTTGTCTCCTGTTTATTTGTAAATTACTCCTTAGTCACCCTAGATTATTGGCTAAGTTAGTGTGAGATTTTTTCAAGTTTTTCTTGTATAAATAAACCCTCAAAGGAAGTATTGAGGGTGGATTCTATTACTTTGCTGTAACATTGAGATTTTCGGAATAAAAGCATTTTGGAGAAGTTTATTTGTGGCTTACTGGATGACAATTTGAAGCACAGGACTTGTTGCAGGATTCATGTGTTGGACTGCAGTTCAATAAGTCTTTCTACCCTTTGCCTTAAGTTTTATATCAGTCTATAATATCATTATGTCCATTTCTGAATAATTTACATAAAGGATTGAATCAGAATTTACTTAATTGTACTCTGATTTCAGATGTGATTGTTCTTAATGTTTTCCTCTAAATTGGTTATAAGCATGGATTCTTAAATGCTCTTGCTTTGCTAATTTAAACATTGTTGATTACTATAATAAAGAATTCTTCATTGCTCTTTGTTTGTAGTCATCTCATTTCTTTCTTTTGAACATGGTGAAAGATTCTTAGCTGCCTTTCATCCCTTCAAGATCATCCCATCCTCTTTAAATTTTAAGGATTGTTCTCTGTCTAGCTATCTTGCCCTGTAAAGCCATCTTGTGTATAGAATAGAAATCCAGTAAAGCCATCCTTTGACTCCATAGCCCAATGGACTGAAAACTTTCAACCTTGCCCTTAGTTTGTGGATTCCACCATTTTTCAAAACAAACTCTTGGATCTATACCTAGCCTAAAACCTTCTAAGAACAAAAATAAATCATAAAGAGAGAGCCCTCTCTGGATGCATATTGGCTAGATTCTGCATCTGAAGGTTGGTTTGTGGTTACCTCAGGTATACTTTCCTCTTACACAACTTCTAGGAAAACCTGAGTGATAACAAGCCGAATCCCATATGGAGGCTCAAGGATTGGAGGATGTTCACGGTATTTAAATATAATCTTAAATCTCCATACATGTGTGTACATATGGAAGTGATTTTTTTATTAACTTTGTGAGTGAAATTAGTTGTTAATAAGTTTCATAGTTTAATTTTTAGGAGGCAAGAGGAGAAGGCTTTCTACTCCATCCATGGAGCGTGGCCAAGGTTCAATCGGTCGAGGTAGCAGGGTGCGGGAAGGGGGTGATATTTATTCCCCCGAAGGCCAGCAATCAACGGCTGTTGGTTCTCAACAGGGTCACTGTGGGTCTGGTTCTTAGCAGCATCATTCTGGGGTTGGTTCTTAGCAAGGTCAAGTTGGAGATGATGTTAACCAACAACATCAAGTTTTCCATCGATAAGTCGTGAAGCAAGAGATGTTATGATCGAAAATGTTCATAGCGGATTGAGTGGAGTCGATCTTGGCTTAAATCGACAAAGAGCACGTGAAAATGCACGTGCCAATTTTGTTTATCATACAGATGAGGAGATTTACAACATGAATGTTGAAGATCTCCGAACATACGCAATAAATTGTCGCAATGGTCTGCAAGACCTAATTTTTCGTGAGGAAGAGGGCACCGGAACAGTATGTGTTAGTGATCTTAGGGTTTGAAATTATATTTACATATACATGTGTACAATTTGTAATAAATACATGTGTATGTACACATGTATACATTTATTTGTATCACGTACATTAATCTAACAAAAATCTATGATTATATGTTAAAACACCATTTGCAGTTCTCAGGCATGATGCATGATGAAAATGTTAATATTACGTTCGGGACCTCTGGCTCAAATGATGCAGCTGGGTCTGACCATCATGATATGTTGGCACATGTATGTTAGTGTTTTTTAAGTGACTGTAAAATAAATAATTGTTGCCACACATGTACATGTATGTATATATATAATTCGATAAAATGTTTTAACAGGTACCGATTCCGTCTGATGTTTTTTGGATGCCAGTACCTTCTTCTTCTTTAGGAGATATACCTTCTACTTCATTGGGAGATGTACAAGTATGGACAATTTTTCAAAAGTTCAAAATTTATGTTACCTCAAAAAGTTCCATTAAAAATTGAGATATATAGAGAGAGATCTATATTTTGAGTTATTTAAAATTTTTTGAATTTAGGTTTGTATAGAAGATTTTTTTAATCCGAGGACTTTAGCGACGGAGATAGGGACATCCACAGCATTTGAAGAAGTTGTCTTTAGTTCTTTTTTTTTAATATTATTGTTCAAATAAGTTTATATATATGTACACACGTGCATTTTCATTTGAAAGTTTTTAATTTATATAAATTATTTCTGTATATATATATTTATTTATATTTAACTGTACATGTATATTGTACAGGTTACCACTAGAGATGTTTCTATGGCAGATCATGTTCATCAAATGGAGAGGCAACCTTACGAGGTATTGCGCGATTTTTTTGTTATATTTTGTTTTTTACATGAAGTTCTAGATATATATATATTTTCGTTCATTATTAAAACTTCAAATTTTAATGTTCAAGTACATGTACATTGTGTATGTAGGTTTTCCCTTTACAAGATAGCGAGCCAACTGAAACCCAGAGGCTAGATCTTCCATTTGATGGACAAGATATACAGTAGATTTGATTTTATTTTAAAATTTAGATGGTTTTAAAATTTGTTAAACTTGATACAGTTTGATACTTGAGTGAGATTTACAATTTTTGGACATATTTTATTACAATATGTTTTTTGGACATATTTTTGGACATATGTTAAATGTTTTTGTTGAATAGTTGAATTATAATTGGCATGGCATGTGATATTTAATGTTAAATGTTTTTGTTAGATAGTTGAATTATAATTGGCATGGCATGTGATATTTAATGTTAAATGTTTTTGTTAGATGGTTGAATTATAATTGGCATGGCATTTGAAGTTTTTAAAACTACATGAATCATGGAATGTGAACCTACATTTGCACATGTGGTAAATTGAAATGTTACTTGTAACAAGACAATCCCCATTGATTTCATTACATTATATGTTGATTTCTGATTTGATATAATTGCATACATATGATGGTACATTACTTGTAAAGTCATTGGATTAATAACTTGTTCATTGATTTCAATGTTCTTTGGATGGTTTTAGTACTTTTGGCATGTGAATGTGAAGTAATGTTGTCATCTGAATTACATTTGACATGTGATATTTAATGTTAAATTTTTTTGTTGGATAATTGAATTATAATTGGCATGGCATGTGATATTTAATGTTAAATGTTTTTGTTGGATAGTTGAATTATAATTGGCATGGCATCTGAAGTTTTTAAAACTACATGAATGATAGAATGTGAACCTACATTTGCACATGTGGTAAATTGAAATGTTACTTATAACAAGACAATCCCCATTGATTTCATTACAGTATATGTTGATTTCTGATTTGATATAATTGCATGTATGATGGTACATTACTTGTAAAGTCATTGGATTAATAGTGTTCATTGATTTCAGTGTAAGCGCAAAAAATTATTGACAATGTAGAATGATTTTTGTGTTATAATAATTAAATCTAATAATATTGGAGAGCAAGAGAGACTTGAGGTATGGTGTTTACTACAAGAGTTTGAGCTAAATATTTAAATGGTTTATCTATCTTTCATAAAATAGTTTAAGATTGATCACAAGAATTAAGAGAATGTCTCGGTCCATCATTGGTATGGTCCATCATAGAATGATCATCCATGTCAATGACTCTTAAAATTCTATCTTTCCAAACCATGACCCTACTCTCACAAGTGTGCCTTTCATGACACCAGTCGTGCTGCTTTTATTCCTCGAGTTGAATGATCATCCATGTCAATGACTCTTAAGTCTATCTTTCCAAACCATGACCCTACTCTCACATGTGTGCCTTTCATGATACCAGTCGTGCTGCTTTTATCCTCGAGTTGACTGCCTTGAAAGCACTCAACTCTTTCTCGATGCTAGCCTTCCTCTTTCTAAGAGATGAAGCTGCCTTTCGACTTAGGAAGCTATGCGTAGCCCCCGTGTCTATCAAAGCAGAGAACTTTTTCCCATGTACGGTTGTAGACATGAATCTCAAGTCCAAGGAACTTTCATCATCATTCCTCCTTGTCTTGCGCCTTACTTTCACAATCTTCTTCAACATTTCCTCTTCCAATATGTCTTTCGAACTAGCCCTTGGCTTAACAGTGCTTTTCACATATCTCTTCTCATGAAGCTCCATAGAACAATTCGATCTTGGGTCTGCTTGAATTGGTTCAAGCTCTTTCCTTTTCGAATTCTGTCTAATCACTCCAATACGACATATATTGACTCCTTCCAAACGAAGTGCACCAATCCTCTTAGTGTGGTCGTCTTTTTTTCCAAGTGTGCCAACACATGCATTTTCTTTCTTCAAACCAATAGGTTTCGGATCAAGAAAGTCCCTCTTGATCTTATCTTCCATGTTCTTGACTTTACCCTGCAACGTGGTGCTTATTCCCTTCAAGTGAGCCCTTTCCATAAAGAGTTCCTGAAGTCTTTGTTCACCTTGTCGTATCTCCATGTCAAGCTTTTCAATTTCAGCAGTTTGTCTAGAAAGTCCATCCTTGGAATTTCTTGGGTGAGAAACCAAGTAGGTTGAACCAACTTTGGTCTAGTGCATTGGAATTCATTAGTATTTCTAAGACTTTCGAATTTTTCCGAATGCCAAATGATCTTACAAAGTTAGTATTTATAATATCCTAGTAGGTCATTCGGTGACAACTTTCACCGAAAACTTGAAACGACTTTGGCGTGTGATTTAATTTGTTAAATATTTTTGTTGGATTTTTTGAATTATAATTGGCATGGCATGTGAAGTTTTTAAAACTCCAGTTTTGGATGGTTTCAATCTACATTTTGCATGTGATATTTAATGAACTTTAAATGTTAAATGTTTTAATGATGCACAATATATAATCAAAAGGGTTTTAAAACTTAAAGTTTTGGATGGTTTCAATTTACAACTTAAGGTTTTGGATGGTTTCAACTTACATTTGCACATATGGTAAATTGAAATTATGTTACTTGCAACAAGACAATCCCCATTGATTTCATTGTATATGTTGATTTCTAATTTGATATAATTGCATGTATGATGGTACATTACTTGTAAAGTCATTGGATTAATAGTGTTCATTGATTTCAGTGTAAGCGCAAAAAATTATTGACAATGTAGAGCGATTTTTGTGTTATAATAATTAAACCTAATAATATTGGAGAGCAAGAGAGATAAGGTATGGTGTTTACTACAAGAGTTCGAGCAGGTCATTCGGTGACAAATTTTACTGGAAACTTGAAACAAAGAGAATCTATCTTTGGCTAGGACATCATGTAAGATGCTCGACATAAACAGTAAAATTGTACTTAAAAGCCGAGATTCGGGCAAGTGGGGACAACCACTTGATATCTCGTCCCTTGGAGGCTAGGCCATATGGGGACCGAATCTGACTTTACAAAATAAAGTGAAATAATTTGTACCATATGGTCGGAGAACATATACAAGAACAATTAATATACAAGAGCAATTAATTTCATTCTAGAATATATATATCCAATACATATTTAACATTTTTAATCAATGCACATGTGTATAGAAAAACTACTTTCAGTGGATACTAGAGCACGTGCTTGTACCCAAACAATTTGTAACATCTGCAAACCACAAATAACATAAGCAGTTCAATTTTTAGTTGAGTACTGAAAGGTCTAAAAGATAATAAATTGTTGGACACTCCACTCAAAAAAATTCTAATGGAATTCCATCCTCAATAATCCGTTCATGATCAGATTTTGACATTTTCCATTTCTTAATTTTTGATTTTTTCTTTGATTGAACTTCTATCAACTTTATACGTGCTGCACACACCAAGTGACTATATTGACAACTTATGGAATCAGGTTCATAGTCTTCGAAGTAAACAAAGTCTCCACTTTGACGAGTTTGTTTGAAAAAATAACCTTTCAGTATAATAGACCCTTTGTCATACTGAAATCCGTGATCATTATAGTCTTGTAATAATTTCATTTTTTGTTGAGTGCAACGCATCAAATAATACTTCACATTTTCATCGTTGTCAATAGGTGCAATTACAGCAAAAACATCTCCTGCACAATAAAATAAATTTAACATTTAATTATGCATATTTAAATTTATTTGTAAATCTTTAAATCATTAAAAAGTAATTCAAATGTTACCTTCTCTAACAAGATCAGAAACTCGATCACCATCGGATGATATTGTAGTTTCATCTAATTCCATTTCTTCAAACATTGCAACAGACATTTTTCCCTTTGTATTTAGCTCTGTATGTTTCCAATCGTTCACATACATTTTGTTTTCACAGACGTCATTAGATTTTGTGTTGTCTATGCAAACATCACAAAAACAAGAATATTTTCTTTTATCCAATGTAAACACATTTGTGGACAATTTTGTTTGAATTGAATGCAATTTTCGAGTCCCTTTTATTGTTCCAACTTCATTTCCAATTGATCTATTTACGTCTCCGATTCAAATATGCCAGAAAAACCTTTATATGGAAAATTAGAAAGAATTTGTAAATATGATATCAAAATACAATTAAAAATAATCATTGCATGATAAATGTACAATGTTTAAAATTAGATTACCAATATAAATTAAATTGAATGTACCTTGGCACTTCTCGTGATGGGTTAATCTCATGGCTTAGAGCATTTTTGCACCATTGAACAACTTCTTCAGCGTTTGCAAGTCGGCGTGCAAAGTGGTTCATTTGATATCTTCGAAGTACTCGTTTTATGCATGCTCCTGCACCGTCATGTTCTCTTTTTCCATGGCCAGTCTCAAAGAAATTCCAACAATGTTTAATGGAGGTTTTCTTATGAAGACGACACAACCAAAAAAATGATCGTGCAGATTTGAATTGACCTGCGCATCCGTCTGACCATATCCAATGTTCATTGAATGTTATTCCACGATTTTTCAATGAATCATAAATTTTTCCAAAACAATATTGTACAAAACATGTATCATGTGTACGATCGTCACTGATATAAAAGTGATATTCTTTAATGATATGTCGATTTTCACTCGTGCTTTCTATATGATCGACATTTTGTTCAGCATGTCTATATAGAATATGGACGAGCATGGAGACTTGGTCGGAGTGATAGTATTCACTCTGAATTTCTTTTTGTGGAGCAAATGTGTAGTTTTCTGCAAAATCAATCACTGACAAAATGGTTCCTGGTGGAAAAACTTCACGAGATTTTTTGAATTGCAAGTCTTTCCATCGAGCTCTATGGGAATGCATGGTGTATTTGTAAATTTCTGCTTCAAACTTTCTCAAAAAGTCTATTAGAAAAATTTCGTCTTCTCGTAATTCGATTCTTTTAACACTATATGCACCTTGAATCGATGTACTGGTATATTCATATCTCTTCCATTTCACTTTCATGTTGGACAATGATTGATCATTTATATCAATACGATATTTGTTTTGAAATTTAGTCAAATTTCCACAATCATCGCATTTTTTACCACCAACACATTTCTTTTTGTATAATAGTTCATCGCTTTCTCTTTCACATAGAATTTGAGATATGAATTCACGGATAGTGGAAGGAGGAGGTGAATCCTTCCATAATGTTCTACCGAAATCAAGGAATGTGTCATAATATAAGTCAAATTCCACATGATAATGGCAACAACAAGTGTCGCGTACGGTGATAGGTTTTACATACCATGGTTTTTGTTGAACAAAAGCACTGAGTGAAACTTGAATTTGACAATTCTCTTCTTTGAACTTGTTGAATAACTCTATTTGAGTGGTTTCCAAGAGATGTTTTTCATGTTCTTCGTATTGATTTCGTGCTATTCTTCTTCGCATCACATGTCTTGCGGTGGGTGAAACACGCGAATTGTTCTTCCAATATTCATATATTATTTTTTTAACATCTTCTCCAAGTCTATCTTTGTATGGTTGCCTACAAATAGCTCTCCAACAAGCGAGTTCATCATTTACGTCTATTTGCAGTCGAAATTTTCGATGTTTGTGCAGAGTTTTTCGCGAGGTTCCCGGTGCTCGTGCCATAGATGTTAGATTCAAACGATTCTCTTGAGTACTTGGTGAAACCATTGCCATTTGTATTCCTCTACGTATATTTGAAACATCTTTATCTCTAGATCTCTTAATTGACTCTATAGCACTACTCATATTTTTTATCACCTCTTCTTTCATTTTTTTATCTTTAGTTGATTTTCGAATACCCAATAGTGTCGTCGCTTCTTTTAATTTCCTTGATGATAGGAGACCTTTCAACATTTGAGCTTGAACTGTCACTTGCTCAGTTTTGAAAAACGTTTCCAAAATTTTATCGACACGATATCGTATAATATAGTCAGGTTTTTTATCTCCATATGTGTGAGTGTCGACATTTTCTAACGTCTCATTATCGATAGTGATTTCATCTGTACATATTCGAAAAAATAGTACATATTCAATAAATAACTAAATTAATAACTATGTCAATAAATATTAGGAAAATTTTAAATATATCAATAGATCATAATATTTACATTTACATACCTGCTTCAATTTCTACTTGAGGTTGATTTTCTTCTTCAATATTTTGAGGAGTATCTCTATCTGTTTACATTAAACAAAATATTTTTCAAACTAGTTCATCAAATAAAAATTAAGCTTCACATTCTACATTGGGAAAACTTTAAAAATATATCAATAGATCATAATATTTACATTTACATACCTACTTCAATTTCTGCTTGAGGTTGATTTTCTTCTTCAATATTTTGAGGAATATCTCTGTCTATTTACATCAAACAAAATATTTTTCAAACTAGTTCATCAAATAAAAATTAAGCTTCACATTTTACATTAGGAAAATTTTAAATATATATCGATAGATCATGTAATATTTACATTTACATACCTGCTTCAATTTCTGCTTGAGGTTGATTTTCCTCTTCAATATTTGAGAGAGCTTCTAACTTTATTTTGCGATATTGTCTCGTCTCTTCTCTACGTTCCTCGGGCTTTCTTTTTCGATCATATTTTCTCACACAAGTTCTTCGATTTCCCATGATAATAGGGTATGCGGTTCAAAAAATTTCCTTTAAAAAATTAGACAATAACTCAATTACAAACAATATCACAAAAGATTTAATTTAAAAAAATCTTTTCTAAAAAATACGTAATCCAATCCAAAACACGTACATACCTCTAAGAAAAATCACACCGCCTCCAAGAAATGTCTTCCAAAAAAATTCTTTAAAAAAATAGAGTATGAGGTTCAAAAAATTTCCTTTAAAAAATTAGACAATAACTCAATTACAAACAATATCACAAAAGATTTAATTTAAAAAAATATTTTCTAAAAAATACGTAATCCAATCCAAAACACGTACATATCTCTAAGAAAAATCACACCGCCTCCAAGAAATGTCTTCCAAAAAAATTCTTTAAATATAAAATGTGAAGAAAAATTTTTGAACAAAAAAGCTCAAAAGATTTATTTCAACACAAAACACGTACATACCTCCAAGAAAAATCACGTCGCCTCCAAGAAAAATCACCTCGCCTCCAAAAATGTCTTCCAAAAAAGTTCTTTAAATTCAAACTTTGAACCTCCAAGAAAAATCACGCCGCCTCCATAAAATGTCTTCCAAAAATTTTTTTTAAACCCAAACTTTGAAGAAAAGTTTTTGAATTCAAACCAAGTTGTAAGATGAAATGGAGTAATTCCAAGTTGCTCAAGTAACTCTTGTACATTGTCTGCAGTAACATCTTTGAACAAAGGTCGTGTACATTTTATTTACGAAATAAATGCTCGTTTGATCAATCCTACCTTCCGAAAAGTGGTATTTTCCAAGGTCACTTATAATATGTGGGTCTTTTGGATTGCAAAGTTCAGGAAACTTAGTATCCCATTATCTCATAAACCCAAAAATGAACATAAAAGTTGTAGAAACTCAGGGACATGGATACAATAATGCTCTAATACATAGAAATTGCAAACACATTTGAAATTCCTACTGTTGCAGTGTTGAAGTACAGTTGTTCATGAAATATGAAAAAATGAGAAGGAAAAAATGTAGAAAAGAACGAGTTATCTTTGTCCATCTCTGGAGTGTTCATGTCCAACTTTGAATTTTGAACAAGCTAATGAGCATAAACAATGGAGAGATGCAATGAAGGAAGAGTATGAGTCCAATATGAAAATGATACTTGGCAATTAACAAAATTTCCTGAAAATAATGTACCCATATGATACAAATGGTTGGTCAAACCCAAATGTAACGTTGATGGAGATGTAAATAAATATAAAGCTAGATTTGTTGCTAAAGGTTACTCTAAAAAATAGGGAATTGATTATGATGAAACCTTTTCACTTATAGCTAAGTTAAATACAATCACAATACAATTAGGTTAATGATTGCAAAAACCAAAAAATATAATTGGAAACTACATCAACTAGATGTTAAGTCTGTTTTTTTGAATGGGGAACTAAAGGAAGACATATATCTTGTTTAGCTAGAAGGATTCATAAATAAGGGTCAAGAGCATCTTGTTTGTAAGTTAAAGAAAGATTTATATGGGTTGAACTAGGAAACCGTATCTTAGTATATGAATATTGACTCTTTCTTTCTTTAGAAAGGTTTTATGAAAAACAAGCGTGATCCTAACTTGTATATCAAGTCAGATCAAAAGGGGAATGTTTCTTTGATTTCCATGTATGTTGATGATCATATTATAAAGTTGATTGATGAAGTTAAAAGACATTTGTGACGGGTTTTTGAGATGAAAGACCTTGGTGAATAACATTGTTGCTTGGGTCTTGAAAAATGAAGAGAAGTTAGTGAGACTTTGTTACACAAATAAAATATACAAGAGAGCTACTCAAAAGGTTCAAAATGGATCAATGTAGTGTCAATACCTTTAAAACAATATGTCAAACTCTATAGCGATGATGTTATAAGAGAGGTGGATGGTACACCATATTATCAGTTAATCGGGAGTTTAAACTATGTCACCACAACCCAACCAAACATGGCATATTTAATTAGCATTCTTAGTCATTTCATAGCCAAGCCTCTTGAAAGCCATTGGAAATTAGTGAAAATAGTCCTTCAATATCTAAAAGAGAATGTGAATTTTGGTTCTAAGTATACTAATGATTTTTATGTTGAGTTGGAAAGTTATTCTAATTCAGATTGGGTTGGAAATTATGATGACAAAAGATAAACTTAAGGATATGCATTTAGCGTTGGATCTGGGATTGTGGCATGGAGCAGTAAGAAACAACCAATTGTTTTATTGTCATCAAGTGAAGTTGGGTATAAAACTCCTGCAGTGCTACTCGTGAATCCATTTGGTAGAGGCGAGTTCTTGAAGATATGGGAGAAGAAAAAAGCACATCAATGATTGTCAAGTGTGATAACGAAAACTCCATCAACTAGCCAACAATATTGTGTACCATGAGACTCATTATCATTGTGTGAGGAAAAAGATGAAGTCTAAGGAAATTGATTTAGTTTATTATAATATTAATGATAATATGGCTTACACCTTTACAAAACCTCTTAGAAACACAAATTTTGAAAGATGTAGGAATCAATTAGGTGGAGTAGAAAACACATTTTTCCATTAAGGGGAAGTGTCAAAATAATGGAGAAATTCTAGAATTAACTATTATTAGGTTTTTGTTATGTTTTTTTGAGATTGTTTGTCTTACTTATTTTTCAGATCCTATTCTTTAGGAATATGTTCAAACTAGTAAACTCTATTTTCATTCTATAAATGTACTCAATTGTTGGCTTAATCAATGATAGAGAGGTTGTGAGCAATCCGTAGTGTGGGGTGTGAGAGCTTCATCTCATGATTTCCAATTCTTTGTATTCCATATTTTATGTCTTTAATAACACAAATTTATTCCATGGTACCTAACTTTATTCAGTTAATAGGTCACCAATATTAATTTGACAATCACTAACAAGT
Organism: Pinus albicaulis; assembly: GCA_034641835.2. NCBI lineage: Eukaryota > Viridiplantae > Streptophyta > Pinopsida > Pinales > Pinaceae > Pinus > Pinus albicaulis. The sequence goes on from CM076582.1 coordinate 1,375,892,920, forward strand.
TATAATGTGTCAAGAGTTGAATTTTTCATTTTGCAATTTCAAGTGTATTAGGTAGTTAATATTTTGCTTTGAAGTAGTGTAATTATTTTATGTTTTGGTTTATAGTTTTAAGTTGGTCATATAATTGTTAGTAAGCTTGTGATATTTTGTTATTTTGATGTATTTTTGAATGGATAATAAAACCAATATCTTGAAAACCTTTAAAACATTTAAATAACTTTTAAAGTCAAAAAATTCTTAAACAATTAAATTATGTAAAAAATATAATACAAGCTTAAGATTCCATCACATTCTTATAAATTTTAATTTTAATTAACCAAAAATATTAAAAATTAAAATAAATTATAACTTTTGTTTCAACAAATAGATATGTTTGTCATGAATCCCTTCGTAGAACAAATTTCTATCCTTTTCAACTTATTTGGGCTATAGTCAACATTAAAATCAATTGTAAATTCATTTTCTCTTCCCATCATGAAATATTATTTAGTTTACATCATTGTATGAAAACTCTTTGAATTTAGCATGAAAGTCAATAAGTCTTTGAAGTTAGCATGAAAGTCAAAACGTTATCCCACTAATGCTAGTATGGACAATAAAAAATCTATCCCACCAGCTAGTTGGCTTCACATGGCGTTGATTCATTAGAATAATCACCTCACAAAAATAACAATAATTTTGAAAATATGATCATTCCAAAGTTTGAATACAAATATTGTGAGGAATCGTTCGGTGTAAAGGATGACATGATAAAGGTTGGTCGGGTGGAGGATGGTTGGGGGTTATGTCGCCCAGAGAGGAGGTTGCAAGGTGAGAGGTGCATCCTCTTAAAGGGTTGGTAAAGAGTGAAACAATTGGTTTTCTTGTTCACATTGTTATTATGGTAGTTGTTAGATATAAATGTTGCAACTTAACCAGATGTTTGAGTTTTTTTCATAGAATTTGATAACATAATTTATAAAATTTGAAAAATTACAATTTTTCATCTTTTGAATTATGTTATATATAAAATTTTCTAATGACTTGGATAGTATAGAATATACATTTCAAATAAATTTTCACAAAAATTGAAATATACATGTATTTAATAGATAAATAATTAAAGTACTTTTTTGAAGAAGTCAACAATAGTTAAAGGTCTAAGAAAAAAATTGTTAGTCAACAATAGTTAAAGGGTATAAGGCCACAATGGCTACACAATTTGTTTCTTTCATAATTTGTGCTCTTCCCTTTGCTACATATAGAGAAATAGGTGATATTAGGTTGGGATGTTGCGCAAAAATCCATTGCATGTTACTAGCATTTATTTTATTCAATTACAATTAATAATCATTCAAATTTAGAACCATCAATAACACATTTTACTCCATGAACCTTACCTTGTATTATAACAATAATAGACAATAACCAACTTTATTCACTTACCAGGTCACTCATATTAATTTTATTCAATGACCACTTAGAACCCTAAAAAAAAAGAGTGCAACTATCGACAACACATTTTATTCCATGAATGCAACAACTAACATCTTTTTACCATTGTAATTTGCAGTCCAAATTTTATTCCATGAATACAACAACTAAATTCGATTTACCATTGTAATTTGCATTGAAGTCTTTACAAGTAAAGTAGTATAAACATCACCGATTGTATTATAAGTTGACTTTGTGGCTTTGTAATACCAAGAACTGTCCATCTATCAACCATGGAAGGGTTTTAAAGGCCAAGACCATACAATGGTTTTATAGGCCGGGATTGATTTGAACCTACTGATTCTAGCTGCACAAAACTCGGATTTGAAAACGCTGATTACAAGTTGGGTAAAAATCCCAAACCTGGGCTCAATTCCTTCAGGAGGAAATAATATTGTGAAAGAGAAAGGTATGTATTGTCCTTGTTCATATTGTAAAGATTCAAACTTAAACCATATAAATAACAGTGGAAATCTCTTTGCCAAGCTATAATATTGAGAAAATTTTATTATTGGTTTCCTATTAAAAATTCTATACATTCTCCTGAAATTAATATCAATTATAACTATAAACAAAAATAAAATAAAAGGTTGTGAAAAAATTGTCTAAAATCTTATTTAGACAGTCATTCAAGATTTAATTTAAAAAACATTTCTGTGAATTAAATTGGAGGTGCATATGTGCTTTGCGTGTGGAAAGTGCCAAAGGGATAAGAGACTAAGAGCATTTACCTGCGAAAGCCAGTGAAGGCTGCTAGATGAGTGACAAAAATGGAGGCTCTTGAATGGGAAAAGTCTCTTAATGTAAAAGAATCCAAAAACCGCTGTTGCGAAGTAAGATCTCATTGAAATCACGTTCGGCTTCATATTTTTGTGGGCGTGGTCTGCTAATTGTTCATGTGGAGGCAGCGAGTGAAGGAGCGAGTCAAAATCATTGGAAGGAAGATAAGCGAAGTAAACCTGAAATTAGCAGAATCAGAAGTACACATTGTTTGGACAGCTGATGGTGTCCACCACAACAAGAGTGTTAAGTACCGTTTCACACCCTAAATCTGCAATTCGAAATATTAGAGACTCCAATTTAATGCGGGACTGGACTTGACTGGCCAGGGGAAGGAGAAAGGTACGCTGGGACGAGGCTTGACTGACCAGGAGGAAGAGAAAGGTACATTGAGTGAGATGGGATCAGTGGTAGTTGCGGGATGCTCTGCAAGTTTAGTCTTGGTTGGATGCAGCAGATCAAGTATCTTCTTGGGAAGTTTCAGTGTTACATCATACAACATATTTATAGAGAGAATAACAACCATGTTGACTTTTTATCCAAAAAAGGAATGTTGTCTCTTTTTTGGATCCATACAGATATCTCATTACAAGACTTCCACCTTAATGGATTCTCAAGTTATTTCTCTCTCATAAATCCTGCTTTAAGCGAGCCTAATATTTGCAAGCTAGCCTGATATTTTGCAAGCGAGTTGACTTTCCTTTTTCCCTATGCTTTATTTTCTTGGTTGCATTATCTCTTGTATATATCAGATCCTAATCTCTGTTTTTAGCTTTTATATTTCATCATCTCCCTTTTGATGTTTAGCCTCAGAAGACTGACTCGCATTGGCCCTCTTCATGGGCATTTTCACTTGTTAAAATGTTTGGCTACATTCTGGTTACTTGGCATGCGGTTTTCTGATATGATATATGGCTTGCTTGGGCTCAGGTTCTCAAGTATCAGACACCATTAACACACATATAAATACATAGATTTATACTCAAACATAATCATGGCGGAAAAGGCTTTAGCCTCACGACTTCCTCACATATTTTCTCATTATTAAAAGAATGTAATATTACAATTAAATAGATGAGGAGACTATGTCTCAAGATAGTGCGTGCTATCTTGGACACCTTGGTTGAGATAATTTCTCAACCATACACACACCAATATAGGAACAAACTAACTCCTATCTTAGAGGAACAACCCAATCTAGAGAGTTAGGCATAAATTCTTAACTTTTAATATTTAATTTATTTATTTTATTTTTGGATTTATTATTCTTTTATGAGAAAGGCTAACAGGATGGAACGCTTTATGATGATGTTTTCATATCACGTCTTTTATCTGCCATATGTAAGAAGGTGTTGAAGAGGTAAATCCCCTATGCGGACAGAGGCGATCCCTACTAGCCCAGAACGGGTCTAGAAACAATCATCAAATGCTACAGCGCAAGTTCCTAATTGCGAATAAATAGACCAACGATGGAGGCCTACCTGGAGTCCAACGCTATGATTCGTAGAAGAGACAGTGTTCCCATTCCTTAGCCTCAACAGATCACGATCCCCACGATCTCCGTGAATGGACACCTGCACATGCAAGAAACAATACGAATATAGCATAAAATCCAGAATACGCAACTATATATCAGTCAGAAAGGATATAACTCATCATTATCATAAACGAAAGACAGAGTGGAACCATAACCAGTAGTCATTCATTAATAAACAATCGAAAGAGAGTACAACCAATGTTCTGACGTTGAGGTCTCCTTCGGAGGGGTCTCCAAGAGAAAATGGTCAGCTCCCAAAGCCTTCCAAGGATGTGGACAAGCCTCTTAGGAGTCTTCACGATAGTCTCCTTGAGCTTGGGAGTTCTAGTTTTAAGGAAGAATTAGGGCTTGGCGAAGGAAATGGCTCTTGGGAATTTGAGAACTTGGAGATTCAAGACTCGCACTTCAAGACTAGCTTGCAATGGAAATGGCAAGCATTTATGATGGAGGAAGGGAGTTGGGATCCTCATAATGTGGGATTGGCTCCCACTTCTGCTGAGTTTCCATGAGAGGTGGTAAACCACTTTGAGAGGAATTCTCGGGAGCAAACCTCCAACTCAAGATAGATAACAGCTTCTGAAGTCTGTTGAAACGCAACTTCCGCCATTTTATTTAAAAACGCTTCTTTGAAATTACCGGCGCAACGCGACTTCTGGACAGTAGCGCCAGCCATGCCAGCCTCTTTGTAGGATTTTCCCTATTGGCGCGAGTGATGAACTGGCTACCCGCGCCAATGCAAAAAGGGATTTTTTTATGGTTTTTTGCAAGGAGATGTCTTCAGGGCAATTGAAGCTCATGTTTAGAGGAATGAAATGATAGTGGTTTCAAGGCATGAAATTGCTCACAGGTCACAGAATGGGCCCTCCAATGTGCGGGACAGGGAATGGTAGGGACGGTGACAAATTACTGTGTAACAGATTCCACCTAAAGCATGAGGCCCGAGAGAGAGAGAGGGGTGAAATGCTTTACGAGAACGTGTCCAACTGAAACTCCACCGTCGGAAAACCTGCGTGGAGAAATACAACTGGTATCTCAAGTACATGGTGTATATGTGGTATGGGCGCAGCCATCCATAACAGAGTATACAATAATCCAGATCCAAGGTATGGACGCAGCCATCCAGTGAGGATCGATAAATAGACTCAGGTATGGTCACAGCCATCCAATCAGTGAGTCATATAATAATCCACAAAATCGTAGCCTGGATTACAACAGACACAATCCAGGGTCTTGCGCTCCATCTCAACTCGAACAAAGTACAAGTTCAAGCATGCGAATATGTGAGCTGAAGTCGAACATGCAAGAACATCGTCTGATTACCAGCCAATAATGAAAGCTGTTAACAGACACGAGAGGAACCACCAATAATGACAATGGCCCTCAAGGTATTATAGGTACAATCTACGACATGTGAATCAATGAGCTGGCATTGAACACCCGTAGAATCACTCGATCGGAGGCCAATGATGAAAACCTCACATAGAATGCGACGAACCTGCCATTGAGGCATGCAGGCTCCAAGGTACCATAAGGGAGTCTCTAGATCATCTTCCTGGATAATGAGCTGAAGTCGACAGGAAGCGACCTTGATCAAAGGTGGGCCATAATGTTTCCCACATCATCAACACGAGACAGAGGAACATGATGTTTTTTTTGTGAATCAGGATCATATGAGAACCAGAGGAAGGTTGATATTTGCAGAAGTCTACTTCTCTTGAACATATAACGGCACAAATAGTGGTTTTGGCAGTATTTGACATCAACGGATCAGAGGTCATGGTGACGAGGCAATGAGCAGAGGAGAGGTCAAAAGGGATTATCCAAACCCACGGAGGCAAAGTGAAGAAACGAGATGAGATGTCCCCAACCCGACACGAATGCAGACAAGTGCCATGTTCAAGAGCGACATACTGCCGACACGACAATGATGATGGTTCCATTTTCCCCCACCATTTTTGGCGAGTACCCCAATTATTTTTTATAACAAGCTTGAAGGGGATAGCATATGCTTGTAATATAAGTCCGCCCTACGGGCGAATCCACCCTAGTACATTTAACGAGCCCTAGGAAGGAGGAACTCGGAGAATGTCATTTCGACTGAATCCGTTGTCATCAGGGTTTAACGAGTCTGAAAAAGGAAGAACTCGGCGTCTTTTCATGTTTAGAGAGTTTGAAAAGACAGCGGAAAAGTAAACTCCAAAGGTCCCTTTTCGTCAATAGTTCCCCAGATCCGAAAAGGTAGAAAAAAATATCCAGGAAAAGCTCCTAGTCGCGATAGGCTAGGGTATTCCTTTTTCGTAAATAATCCATCCCAGCCCGAAAATGGGGTAAACGTATACTGGGTAGATGTCGTTTCGTAGGCACTTTAACGAGATCGAAACGACAAGGGCCTTGGAAATCTTTTCATGTTTCGAGAGTCAGAAAAGAGCTGAAAGATGACTCCAAAGTGACTTTTTCGTGTTTTTACCGAGTCCGAAAAAGTATAAAATACAACTCGTTTCGCCGTTTACGTTGCATAAAAACTTGTTGCTGCACAGAAAGGCAAGTGTAAAATCCATTTTCGACAAACATACGAAATATTAATGAAAAAATGACTTTTTAAACCTAAATAGAGCTCAAAAAGTTATAAATAATTCTAAATGGTAAAAATAAAATTACTTTTACTTTTTACCTGAGTGAAGAGCAACATTGGTCCATTTACTGTGCAAACTTCTGGCGGCGATTGCGACCGATCCGGGCTACCATTCAGAGTTCCGTCAGTTCTAGGTAAAAGGCGCTTCCTTGTACTTCATTTCAATCTGTTTTTCAATAGTTTTCCATCATGCAATAGACTTATGTGGCAACTTTTTGAATTTTTAGGGCTCTGCTCATTGGCGCGGGTATCGGGCACGGACCCGTGCCAATGGGATTTTATATGCAAAAGGCTCGTGCCAACTGGCGCGATTGTTCCTAAAACAACCGCGCCAGCGGCCGAACCCAATTTTCCGCCTAAAAAATCGACATTTTAATCAATTTGAATGAATTTTGAGGCTCAACAGAGATCTAATTGAAGGTTTGTGACCATGTTGATGCAGGAAACCGAGCAAAATGGTGATTGCGTGGAAAGAAAGAGAGCATGGGGAAGAGGACGAAATGGCCATGGAAAATGAGGCCTGCATGAATGCCCTCAGAAACTGTGGGCTCAAGAAATTCTTCCTGACACCTTGTTTACGAGCTCAACCTGAGCTACTTCAGTACCTGGTGAGCATTTGGGATGAACAGGAACAAGTATTCAAGCTACAAGACTAGGTGTTAGAACTGGACGTTTCTGATGTGTACTTCATAACCGGACTATCGCGCAGAGGTCCGGTGCCCATACTGACAGGGAGCAGACCGTCTGGTGAGAAAATGGAGGAAGTGATGGCATGATTGTGCCCAAGGGCAAAAATGGGATCAGGGAGTAAAAAGGTGGATATCCACACTATCCCCGATCTAGCACTACGAGTAGTGCTACATACCATCACGCGGGCTGCGGGATCGCAGGCACCGCACGAAGCGACGAAAGCCCAAATCTTACTGGCTTCAGAGTGCATGAGTCCCATACTGTTTGACTGGGCCACATAAGTAACGATCAACATCAAGAGACAACTGACGAGATGCAAACAAGCCAAGCTGAAGCAGTTTGGCTACGGTTCCATCTTGGTATCGTTCATTCTGGAACGATTACCAATCTTCCAGGGCCAATGGGCCGTTGTAGCGGAGCTGATACCATGAGAGCCGAGAATGGCTCGCTGGGCAGCATTGATGCCCAGAGCAGGAGGAGGCCAACAGATGTCCTGGAGGCCAGATTTTTTTGGGTGGTTGCGGCGCCAGTTGATTGTAGTTGATGACTGGCCTTATGCCGGGACAGACTTTACTGGAGACCCAGATATCCCACTGCCGGAGGGAGAGGATTGGGACGAAGAGCTGGGTATGATATGTTTTTATTTTTATGTTTTATGATTTTTTTGTTAATACATGTCTGTTCTGACAGCAGTTACATGCGTATGCAGATGTTGGCCCAGAGAGACCAGCCGGGATGTCTCCTATCGCACGGAGAACTCAGCTTGCATTCGATCCTCATGAGGAGGGTGCGGAAGGAGGAGAGTTGGTCCAGAACCTTGAGGGGATTTCCCGAGGGATTCCAGACTACGCCCGGCTAGCGGATGTACCGTTAGCATATCAGAGACATACGGTGGGAGTGCCTAGTCGCTTCCACCATCTACTGAGACGCCTAGTGCGCGCGGTGACTTGTTATCATGAGCACCACACAGACTAGCCTCCTAGGGCTTTATTTCATGCATATTTTTGAGAGACGTGTCGTCTCCGGATGTGATAAGACGAACATGTATATTTTTTGATCTTATGTGACACATGCCATGTAAACTTTTCGATATCTATCTATATACATACATATGCTTATTTGGATGGATCTTTTACATGTGATGATGTTTTTTATATGCCATGCAAATGTCTAACACAAATGTAATCTAATGTATCAGGTGCATAACAAACGACCCAAAAAATTCAAGAAATGTATTTAATCACACATTTTATTTTTACGCAAGCTTAAAAGCACACATGACAGCACATATGCAAACTATGCTTGGAAATGAGTTTTATTTTTATGCAAGCTTAAAATCACACACACGCAAACTATTCTTGAAGTCAAGGGTAACGGGCATGCCCCCCAGCATGGTGTCTCAATTCGAGGTACATGCCCCCCAAGCTTCAGTCCATTGGAAATGGAGTGAAGGTTCATAAGAGATTTGACCTAGATCTGACAAAACTCGAATTGAACATATCCGTGTTTCATTATTTTAACGAGGTTGACACACTAGAAGAACTATCCTCAGAACACCTTGTTTCATGGTGTAAGGAGCTTGGCACAAGACAAATAACTCTGCTCCGAGAACCTGGTTTCATTTTTTAAAGAGCTTGACACAGGGAGGGAACCATGCTCTGACCGACCTTCATCAGAATGAACAAGAAGTCGGCGCTTCCAAGAGTTCCACTCCTGATGGAAGGAAAACATCCTGGAAGTCAGGACCCAATGCCCCCAGCACACTATGCATGACAGCGTCGTGACTGAGCACAGGCACGGGGTAGGTAATCACATAGTTGACCTGCGGTGGGGCAGATACAACGGGTGGATAAAAACCAGGAGGGGATGATGGCGGACCAGCTGCCACATCAGGACCGAAGAATGCAAGCTGATCAATGGTCACGATCTGTCCTTCATGTGGAAAACACATCACACGAAAAAGGGAGGAGACAAGCGCTCCCATGGCATAGGTGTAATCTCTCCCCAAAAGCAGATTAAAATCCAAGGGGCCTGGAACGACCATCACGTCCATATGGACAGTTTTACCTCCCAAAGTAATAGGTAACCTTGGAAGGATCCCCAATGGTTGACTCGTTCTTCTATTGAATGACAACAGATTCTGCGTAACGGGCGCAAGCGGCGGCGAACCGAAAGCTTGCCAGGTAGTTGAGGATAGAATACTAACAGAGGCGCCTTCGTCTATAATGGTGCTGGGTACAACCAGACCAAGAGCCTGTACTGTGATCTCGAAAGGCACATAAGACAGAAGGTGAAGTCCTGCGAATCGACTCCAATCAAAGGAAGCGACCAAACTACTCGGAGGGGCTACCATCGAACAGAGAAGGTCTTCCCCTGATGTTACGAAAGTAGGAGCCTCCTCCATGGCCTCCATCTCGAAGGCGGGAGGAGTATCCTCCGGGACCTCTATCACAGGAGGTGGAGGAGCTGCTTCTGGAGGTGTAGGGATAGGAGAATCTCTCTCCAAGTCTGAAGAATCTGAAGAAACCAGAAGAACATGGGGGGTGTGAGAGCCACTTTCTACGGAAAATACCTGGTGCACCGGAGACGGGGCCAGCTCAACCAATCCCACGACCAATGGTTGGTCAAGAACGGATTCCTGAATTTGAATTTTCGGGGGAGTGGGATTGACCAAGGATGACTCTTGATCAATCGTAGGGTCATCTGGTAGAGGACTCAAAGAAAGCTGCTTATAACCAGCTGGAAGGCATGGTGTAGAAACAACTGAGTTGTCCAAAAATCGCTTGGCTTCATCCATATATGGACAAAGGTGAATGGCATGGCACCCTTCACACAACTTACAGGGGTTGGTAATCTTACCCTGCTTCTTAGGAGCCTTACCAGCACCAGTTGGAGATGTGCCTTCTACCTGACTCCCAGAAGTCAAAGGCAACAGCGGACGGCCGTTGGACCATGCTTCAATCACCTTGGGAATTCCAGGGCAGTCTCGAAGAAGATGGTCTCCCGTGCACAACATGCAGGGGAACTTGACTTTCCGTGGAGGGTTGGAAGGTATATCAAGAGGAGATATTTCAGAAACAGTGGCTGTACTTTTAGCCTCTCGCTTATCAGACTTCTTCTTCTTTGTCTTCTTCTTCTTCTTCTTAGCCACCTGGTTACTCGAATCTAGAATTTCACCAAGCAAAGTAGAAGATGGGGACGCAGAAACAGGCGAAGAAGGGGAGAGGTCCACCTGGGAATCAACATGATGTTGTTCCGACGGAGGAACTGATTGAACAGTAGTGGAGACATTCAAGACCACAGAGGTTGAAAACAACCAAACAGGAAACCCAACAGTTAACCCAGGGAGGGACAACGTTGCCATGTAGGGAGCACCAACATTCCCAAAAGGAGGAAAATGACCAGGATTCCCATTTGAGGGGATTCCTTGGTTGGTAAATTCTGAAAAAGTTTCCATCAAAACTCAAACCCACACATGAGATGAAAAAGAGTCAAGACACACAATCAAACGGCCAACAAGCAAAGTCTAACAAGGCGTGTAATCGCGGGTGATTAATTTTTACCACATTGAAAAATAAGAAACTTCACCGTTTCATGTTTTAAGAGTCAAGAAACGGTCAAAAAGGTGACTCTATCTCTTTCATATTTGACACAAGCGTGAAAGGACAAGCGCTTGGTGATCTTTTCAAATTTAGGGAGTCAGAAAAGATCAAATGACTGCTCAGGAATACTAGGCAAAAGGGTGTACCAAATAACCGTGAACTGCAATATACACCTTGGTTTCAATAATGAAAAAGAAATTAACCAAGGACTTTCCGTACGTGCAGGCAATCTCCCCGAATGCTGTGTTCGGTGTATCACGGGTATAGGGCGGCAGACTCGGCTTCCTGTGGATAAAGGATTGAAACCTGATGGGGTCTCCCTTTATATACGCGACGGTACGTGGAGCACAAGTCCGTACTAGCGCTGTCTAAAGCCAAGAGGCGAACGACATCTACTAGGTTTTAAGACGCCGGAACACGTCTCTAGCCTAGACCTCTAAATGTGTTTCGTTAGATTTCAATGCTTCCTTAGTGTAAATTGAGTAGATTTTAAAGTTGATCTTCAATTACGTTTCATTTTTCAGGCTCTAACGAATGTGCTGCCTCAAAAATCTCCTAAATGCAAAACTACATGCCTCAGTACATCATTCCGTTCGATGAAAGCTAGCTACAGAAGAGTTGAGAGCTTTTTACACAAACAAAATGATCAGAAGGCAACCAATGATATCTCTAATGCAACTAATGAAACTAAAAACTTTTCTTTCAAATTAACTAATTACTAGTAAAATCGAAAAGATTTCAATTTGCACTAATCAACCAAAAGAAAAAGAGATTTTTTTTATTTTCAATGTTTGATAGCTAGATGCACTAAACAAATCGAAAACAAATAAAAAGAAATTCGAGAAATGATATTAAGAGAGTAAAACGAGCAAATTTCACTCAATGGAACAAACAATCAGATCTCAAATCGACCAAAGTCTCTCAAAACCAAGAAGAAGTCCCAAAGGCTCCAATGGACCGTGTGATCTAGGCCCAAAGCAGACCAAACGAAATTTGAATGAAGAGAAGAACAATCACCCAAAAATCGCAACAAAATGGTAAACAACCACTAAGAGAATGCGGAGGAGCAATCAGAGAATTGACTGGACTAACAAAACACCAAAAATCCTAAGGAGGGTTCGATACACAAAGCCACTAGATGTCGTAGGGCTTAAAACGTGAAATCAATGGAGAAAAGCAAACAACCAAAGGATGAAGGCAAAATCCCAGTCAATCAGGACTCCAACACACTCAAGTAGCTGAAAAACCAAAAAGAAATACACTGACCAGACCCAGAGAGCTCAAAACTGAGCGAACCCTAATGCCTCACATGATTGGCGCAACTGTGAGGTTGTAACTGGCACCATAAAGCAATTGGCGCGGGTGATACACAAGCAACCTGCGCCAATTGGCATGACTGTAGAGATAAAAAGCGCGCCAGCCGAGTTTCTTAGCCAAAAATAAAAAAGAACTACTCCAGAAGCAGATCAATGATATCCAAGCAAACCAAGAAGCAAAAACAGCAAAGAACCCAGCCCACAAGGCTAACCAAGCAAGGAAAACCGTGAAACAATCAAAATGAGACAATCAACTAGACGATCCCCAACGGAGTCGCCAAATTTTTGAAGAGGCAAATCCCCTCTGCGGACAGAGGCGATCCCTACTAGCCCAGAACAGGTCTAGCAACAATCATCAAATGCTACAGCGCAAGTTCCTAATTGCGAATAAACAGACCAACGATGGAGGCCTACCTGGAGTCCAACGCTATGATTCCTAGAAGAGACAATGTTCCCGTTCCTTAGCCTCAGCAGATCACGATCCCCACGATCTCCGTGAATGGACACCTGCACATGCAAGAAACAATACGAATACAAGCATAAAATCCAAAATACGCAACTATATATCAGTCAGAAAGGATATAACTCATCATCATCATAAACGAAAAACAGAGTGGAACCATAACTAGTAGTCATTCATTAATAAACAATTGAAAGAGACAACCAATGTTCTGACGCTGAGGTCTCTTTTGGAGGGGTCTCCAGTTGAACACGTCTCGCAAAGCCTGCCAAGGATGGGACAAGCCTCTCTTAGAGTCTCTCGACGATAGTCTCCTTGCTTGAGTTTGGCCTTAAGGAAAGAATGAGGGCTCTTGCAGCATAAGGCTCTTGGGAATTTGGGAACTTGGAGATTCAATACTTGGGCCCTTCAAGACTAGCTTGCAATGGAAATGGGCAAGCTTTTATAGATGGAGGAAGAGGAGTTGGGATCCCTATAATTGTGGGATTGGCCCTATCTTCAAGGAAGCTTCCATGAGAGGTGGCAAACCACTTCCCCTACATGGAATTCCCGGAGCCAAACCTCCCAACTCAAGATAGATAACAGTTTATGAGTCTGTTGAAACAAAACTTCCGCCATTTTATTTAAAAAACACTCCTTAAATTGGCTGGCGCGACTGCGACTCTGGGACAGAGCGGAAGTTGGCGCGGCCTCTTTGTAGGATTTTCCCTATTGGCACGAGTGATGAAATGGCTACCCGCGCCAATGCAAAAAGGGATGTTTTTATGGTTTTTTGCAAGGAGATGTCTTCAGGGCAATTGAAGCTCATGTTTAGAAAAATGCAATGATAGTGGTTTCAAGGCATGACATTGCTCACAGGTCACAGAATGGGCCCTCCAATGTGCGGGACGGGGAATGGTAGGGACGGTGACAAATTACTGTGTAACAGAAGGGCATGGATTATTGTATCTGATATTTGTTTTGATATGATTAAATGAATATGAGATGTTAATATATAATAGCATTTTTTTCTTCAAAAAAAAAAGAAAAAAAGAAAGAAAGAGTATATTTACTGAGAGTTAAAGCCATGTATTCTACCATATCTTGTCAGTGGATAGCTGCAAAAATAAGAAGTTTGGAAAACATGTGCTGCAAAAATAGGCAATATGGAAAACGTGTGCTGGAATCAAGCATACATGTGGTAAATTTCTATTGGTTGAAGGGACAAATATATGGTAAAATTTAATTGGTTAGAAAAGTAAAACTTAAATTTTCGTATTGGTTGTGTGAACAATATTTTCCCACCCCAAGCCAACAAAAAAAATGTCTTTCAAAATAAAAATAACTAAGATAACTAAAGACAAACCATGCTTTCTTTATATAATGTTATGGATTGTTCCACATGCAATCATTTCCATTTCCATGATAGAAAGCGCAAAAATTGACTTCCCGTACCTTTAAGTTTAAGCTAAGAAGCATTGAAATGCTAATGATGACACAAATCCAAATTACAGTTTTCTTCCTATGTTCTCTAGTGTAATTCTCGTCAATAATTTTTACATAGGTCTTTTTAAGATATTTCATCAAAATGATGGTTCTCACAATTAATCAAATGCTAAGGTTTATGGAAGTATTATAGAATATTTAAAAAAACTGTTCTAAAATTTTTTAGTAAGGTATTTTAGAATATATTATTTATTTGTTAAGTTGGTGTAGTTCAAGTGGTAGGGAGGAGTTTTTATCTTTCTCATCCAGTTTGAGTCTTATTTACATGAAAGATAATTAGCTCACCTAGAATTGTCTGTGGATGTAACTAGTATTGATTTTATGTATAATACGGAAAAAAAAAAGAGCAAACAAAAAACAAAACAAACATATTATTTATGGTGAAGTGTAACATATCCATTTGTTAATGATTAGAGTGTTGCAATTTTTTAATAGTGATTTTCTATAACTTCTTGATGTATGATTTTGACACTTGTTAACATATGGATATCCATAGAGATAATATCCTCTAAGCATGATTCACACCTTTTTTAACATACCCTATAGTTTGTTATTCGCATATTTTTTGGAAACCCTTTAGCTTGTGGTTCACACTTTTATTGACAGGCCCTTTAATTTGTGAGATATTCTATTGGATTTATTTTTAAAAGTTTTAAATCTCAGTTTATTTTATTTTATTGTTTAATATGCACAAATAACATATGTGAATTGAATTTTTAGTACTAGGAGTATTTTAAAATGAAATAGAATTGAAATAGGTGTCGAACAAACTATAAACATGAATAGTCACTAATGTTTAGTTTAGTGTATAAGTAAGTAGAATAATATGTGAAAGATACTTATTTGGAGGAGCACTCAGTTGGATGAGAAAAAAATAATTTGTAATGGTACTCTTAATTACGTAAGTTTAATACATGTCAACCATTCATGCAAGCAAGGAAGTAATATCAATATAAAGATTGTTTTAAGGTATTAGGTTGGTACAAGAAGGTGTAAGGATAGACTGCGATAGTCAGAGTGCAATATTTCTGGTGAAGCACTCGAATTATTATTATAATACAAGGCATATGAATGTTCAATATCACTTTCTTATAGATATGATTAAAGACAAGGTGTTATTGGAAAAGATAAACACATTGTATAATGTTATAGATTCATTAACAAAACCTGTGAACAGTGAGAAGTTCTCTTGGTGTAGAGAAAACATGGACGTTTTACCTTTGATTGTTTTTTATGTACTCTTGTGACCTCTTATATATCCAAACAAAATAAAAAGTGGGAGAATATTAGTTATGTGTTATATTGTTTACATGGATATCTCCCCATGTTGTGTGTTGCACTATACATAGAAGGTGGGTGAAGCCCCCGTTGTGTAGGGGTTGTTTGTGAAAGAAAACTTGGGTGGTTTTTTTGTGACTGGTTTTAGCAGTTTTCAACACACAACTTGTAACATCCCTTGGTGAATTTCCATGTAAACAAAATATATAAGACCAAGGTTATGGGACACATATTCCAAGATGAATGTTGGGAAAAAAATCCTAGTGCGTGCCCATTTAGTTTATTATATCTAAAGGAAATTGGCAAAGGCATTGGCAAAGAAAAATAGGCATTAATTGACATTTTATTTATGAAAATAAAGGAAAATAGGAGAAAAGGGAGATGAAAGGTCACAAATTTGCATGAGAGGGAAATTGAAGGAAAAATAGAGGAAAATGAAGAAATTAGAGCCCTTAATGATAAAAGGGCTTATGAGGATTAGTTCCTAGTTTTTTTTAGTTTAGTCCTTGGCAATATCATTCTATTCTATCTCTCTCATACTCTTTCACACTTAGAGTTCTTGGAGCACTCTTGGAGGATTTTGGGCATACTTTGGATTTGGAGCAAGAAGGAAAAGTAAAAGCAGGAAAGTGCAAGGGAACAAAAGTATTAGCAACTACAATTTGATTTCTTTGTAGGTATCGAGTTGCATGTATGGTTTCCTTTCTAGTTTTGGCATGCATGGTATATGCATGTGGTTTCTTGGTTATGATTTTTCATTGGCATGGAGGATTGCCTAGATTGATAGTGGTTTTGCCTATCCTTTCCATTGCTTGGATATCCATGGTGTTGTGGTTTTTCCCATTTTGTGCTCATGTTTCTTATGGATATGGGTTGAGTTACTAGTTCCTAGAGCCTTGGTTGGACAATCGCTCTAGAAGCCACATGTAACATCTTGGGTTGAGTTACTAGTCCTAGCATCCTTGGTTGGAAAGATGCTCTAGAGCCCTTTGTGGGTTTAGTTACTAGTCCTGGAAGCCTTGGTTGGACGAATGCTTTGAAGCCTGATGACAACTATGGGATGAGTTACTAGTCCTAGAAGTTCAGTTGGAACAAACAATATGGATCCCTGGAGAATGATTTGGTGATGGTTAGTGATGTTTGACCATGTGATGGAATCATTGGTTGAGGGTTGAGGTCGTTTGACCTCTGGAAGCCCTATTTTGGTTTTGTTTTGGTTATTCTATGAGATCCGACATTCATGCTTGGAATATGGTATGGGGGTGATTGGCTGAAAGAAATATTTGGTTCAACCCAATCTATGGTCGGGTGGTACGTGGAAGTCCCTGAATTGTTTGGATTTTGCATATGTTAATAAGATCTCTTTTCTTCTTATTTTAAGAGTAAATTTATTTGTTAGTATTTGATTTTAATGGTTGTTCTATCATTTCTATTCTCTTGGTTATAAGCATGATTTATGACAGATTCTAGTTATGGATCTTGTCATGTTTTGGTTAATAAAGGAAATGTTAATGAATGCATGACCTAATACATCATAATGAAACTATTTTTAGAGGGAAATAAACCTTATTGGTGATTCTTAGATAAGTATGGGGTCCCTATGTTCAGATGTGTATTTTTGACCTGTACATTTCATGTCCATGATGTGTTTGATGAAATGTGTGTCAAGTTCTTGTCTAATATTAGTATGGAAGGCTTTGTCCTAGTGTCATTCATGGTTTTGGAAAGTTAATGAGAGTTCTGGCGAGAGGCATGAGTCTTAGACCTGAAAAGGTGGATGATATATCAAGGTTGCTAGCACAGAACTTCCTGGAAAACACTACAGGCACATGGGTTCCTTGTTGTGGGAGCAAGTGGAGGGTTACAGTTGCATGGAGGGCTTGTCATGGGAACGATTGGGGGTCTATTTCAGCATGGAAAATGTTAGGTCCATATATTACTAGTTTAGTCCCTTATTTTTATTAGTGTATCCCCCTTATTATTATTGTTATACCCCTGTAACCCCAATATTGTTATTATTGTGCCCTTATATTATTATTGTTAGGTCGGCTAGGATTATATTGTGACCCCATGTACTCCTATATATAGAAGGATTTTTTTTCATTTGTATCATCCAAGGATTGTTCATTTACGTAATGTAAAGGAGGTTTCCCCCTCAAAGTGGCTGAATTCTGAGGCGTTGCTATTTTTGGATTTGGTTTCATAACATTTGGTATCAGAGCTTTGGATTCTATGGTTTCGCTGTTCCAAACAGGTCATCGTGGAATTTCCGCTATAAAATTGTTTCTACGGAGGTTCAGAAGCTGAAATTTTTACAGAGCGAAGCCCAACTCCTAAGGAATGTCATGTAAAAATTTCAGATCTTGGTTCACCATATTTTCGGAGATATGATCTATGGAAGTTAGGGTTTTTTTTAGGCTCCCGAATTTCACCTAAACAGGTCATCGTGGAATTTTCACTATAACGTTTTTTATACGAAGGTTCAGAAGCCAAAATGTTTACAAAGCGAAGCCGAAATCCTGAGGAACATTGTGTAAACATTTCAGATCTCGGTTCGCAACATTTTCGGAGATATGATCTGTGGAAGTTAGGGTTGTTTCAGGCTCCCGAATTTCCTCTCAAAGAGGTGATCGTGGGAAAATCATCATAACTCCCTCTCTGAGCATCAGATTGGAATTCTGTAAAAAAGTGGCCACAAGTACATAGATTGTAGTTTCCTGTGTATCAATTTGAGAGCTGAAGGAGAAAACAGTGACACGTGGCACACCATACAAGTTCGCTCTACTGAACCAGTCCATAATTAGGTCATTTTGGGAGATTGTGCATAGCTTTGCCTTGAAGAATCCCAATTAGGTCAGACTTGTGGATTTCGAAAGAATATTTAGAGGGCTAATACAGGACCAAATTTAAGATATTGAAGATCCTAAATCATAGAGATAATACAATTTCAATATCGAGCTCCTCAAAAGCAAGAAAAAGGTTTTTTTTTTTTTTTTCTTCCGAATTACATAAGTCTTGTTTGAAGAACCAGTTTGAATTGATTCCAAGGGCATATTGTAGAATATATATTAGTATTGGGTTCTAAAATCCCCCCTAAAAAGAATTCAACACCCATTAATCCTTCAGAAGGCTCTATTATGACTCATGAAGATGAAGAATTGCAGCATGACATATCAAAATTACAAGAGCAAATGCACCAAATTTTGCTCTTGCAAAGAGCAACAAAAAATGAAATGGAAGTTTTGAAGAAAGGTGTGGAAGCTAAGATGGATGGTTTGAAGAAAGATGTGGAAGCTAAGATAGATGGCATGGAAAATGGCATGAAAGCTAAGATGGATGACATGAAAGAGAACATGGAAAACATGAAGAATGATTTAAAAGCAGACATGGAAGGTTTGACAAAGTTGATACAAGAAATGTTTCCTAATGCCGAAAATATAGTAGAGGAAACTCATGATGAGAAAAAAATATATGTTAATTGTGATTTCATAAACTCTAATGTTGGAGGGAAGAACCACCATATTCCAAAGATCGATATGAGGAAGTTTGATGGAAAGGATCCTATAACATGGATACTATAGATGGAGCAATATTTTGATCTAAATAATGTGCGAAACACATAAAAGGTACGCATTGCAACTTTATATTTAGAACAAAATACATTTGTATGGTATCGATGGATTTTCTCCGATAAAAAAATTGTCACGTGGTCAATTTATGGAGGAAATGATAGCACATTATGAGGATACAAAGAGAAACACCATTTTTAGCCAATTGATAAATCTCAAACAAAAGGGTTCAGTGGTGGAGCACATTTAGGACTTCCAAAATTGAATATAAGGGTAACTGATATTTCAGAGGAACATAGGATTGATGCCTTCATAGGGACTTTAAATGATAACATCCAACACAAGGTTCACATTTGGGAACTTGATTCATTGGAGAAGGCATTCAGGTTGGAAAGAAAAATTGAATGTAAAATTTTGGCTACAAGGAAGCCTACCACTCACATCTATAAATATGGAAGTGTTGCTACTCCTAGACTTCCACAACCTACAAGGTTGACACCACAACAATTGGAAGAAAAATGAGAAAAAGGGATTTTCTACAGTTGTGATAGCAAATACACTAAAGGTCATAAGTGTGATGAGAAGAAATTATTTTGCATAGATTGTGAAGAGGAGGAAGAAAATGAACAAGAATCTTCAAAAGAAGAGGATATACACCAGGAACCAACCCTAGAAGAAGAAGAAATGAGTCCAAACATATTGTGTAATGCATTGGAGGGAATTACCACTCCTCAAACTCTCAAGATAGAAAGACATATCAAGAAGAAAAAGGTAATAGTGTTGATTGATTCAGGTAGTACCCATAATTTTATTCATTGTAAGGTAGCCAAGGAATTGAATTGTTTCCTATACCCAGCACTAGAATGTCAAGTGATTGTTGTAAATGGAGGAACTATAAATTGCTCTAGAAAATTCCATAATATAAAGCTAACCATGGGGGAATATGTATTGAATAGTCCTGTTGTGGACAATTTTGTCACCCCCTAGAGACAGTCTAGAGTTGCCATAGACCAGTGCCTAGGACATCTTAATATAGCAAGGAGCTCTTCCTATAGCTTGGGTTGTCAATCCAACAAGCCCACTTACTACCTCTTGTTGAACAAGGAATTTAGTTTAGAATGGGACCAATCTCTCTCAGAAGCTGGTACAAGGATAAGAATAGTGTAGGAACATCATGCAAAATTCCAATACCAAGGCATTAGACAGTTAAGAGACAGCTTACTGTAAAGAGGGCCGGTTCAAATAATATGCCACAGAAATAAAATATCAGAAAGTGGATGCAGTGAGAGGAATAATAAGAGAACACCAATTGATATTAGATTGATACCCAGATATACAACAAAACCATGCATGGGCTTTCCAATTCAAGAATCCATACACAATCCTGGCATTTTAAAAGCACCCTCCTAACACAACTGATATAGCAGAAAATATGGATAAAGTGGACATGGAACAATGTATCATGACTAGGCCTATTTAAAGCGCTTGAATAATTCCAGAAAGGGCATCAACAAGGATGAATCCTTACTGCAAACTAGTGAGCCACTCGCATTCTAGAACATGATACAAGAAGATAAATAGCATGAAATGAGATATTGTATTAACACATGAGAGAAAATTACATACTGTGAGATACCAAAGACTAGAATCCTCAATACAGTTATAACTTCTCCTCACTGAGACCCTACGGGCTCTGAACCTTCATACTGAAATATTACAAAATGTATACAAAATCCTTTTCACTGCACAGTTTGCTGATCGAAATCTGGAACCCTTACAATGTCTTTCTTTCTAGCTTTTATAGAAGAGATAGAGAAATCTAGAGGAGGAGGTAGATGGAAAACATTTAATGACTTATTTTGAATCAGGTGGCGGAAAACATTCGCGCCCACACTATGAAAGGCTGAACATAAATGACTGTACTTTACAGCTTATTTCCGGAAACGAGTGCTGAAAATGAAAATCTTCTTATAAACAAGACATAAATAATAAGATATGTAAATATTCTGCTCTTTGCTGGAGGAGGAAGATCTGCGGCAATAAAACCTTGAGGCGCCTGTTTCTGTACATGGTAATTTCGACCTTCTAATTTTGAATTTAAATTTGAAACTTTTCATGCCGGACACTGAATTCATTGCTCCTTCATTAATAATCTGCTACTGCATTAATGTTTCCATTCGCCCAAATTCACCTTTTTGATTTTCTCTGGAGGGTTCTATAGATTGAAATATCTTTTCTTTAATGGGGGTCACATCATAGTGACTCCCGGATCCTTTCCGCCAATTTCGTTCCCACAACAAGGTCCTGCAAAAACAAAAGCCTGTTGAATAAAACTAATCACAGAGATAGTCGACATAGTGAGGTTAATGGAAGTGGTGGCACAGATTTGAGAGGATGATGAGATGACGCGGGGTGGCGAAAAGCACAGAGGAACAGCAGAGGAATGAGAGGTGAAAATGGGGAATACAGCGGGACGACGATAAGTGTACGAGGCAAAGACATCAAACAAAAAAACTGAAATGTGACACATAAACGAAATATGTGAATAGTGGAGGGAAAAGCGAATGACACATGGGCAGATGATGAAAAATGGCGGAAAAACGCTAACGGTACGAAGACTCAAAGATTAACTTTTGGGGAAGTTACGAAGTAAAACATGACAAAACAATGGAGCAAAGGCTTTGGAAGTGGGACCCGGAGCGCACATCGCAAATTCGCAAATGGAGAAAGTGCGATGGGGGAACGATGGAGTAACAAGAAACTGCGCTCTGCACTCTGCGATGGACGTGACCGGTCGAGCGCAGATCGTAAAAATGAAAAAGTGCGATGACGAAGAATGGCATGAACAGGAAACTGTGCTTTTGCAATGGGGCGGATATGCGATGGGTGCGCAAATCGCAAAGGCAGAAAGCGCGCTGGCGGAATATGTGGTGAGGGGAAAGTGCGATGGCGCGATCATGCGATTTGCGATAAACGCTCTAAGGGGTAGCGCTTGGATATATCGATGAAAGGAGGCGCGGAGCTAGGGGAGAAAGGAGCTAGGCCTTATATGACTTTAAAGAGCGGATTTTTAGCTTTTTTCAATGTATTTTCGGCTTGGGAAAGGGCAATGATAAAGAGGAAAAAGGGGACTTTGGCCAAAATTTAAATGGAGGGGCTGACTTGTACAACATTGGCTCCATCTGGGGACGGCATGTTTGTCCTCGGACATGTTGAGAACGCGTAGACCTCAGACCCTCTTGTGTGTGAATTTTATTCTACGATCCCTTTGTTTTTTCTTCAAAGCTTATCAGCTTATCCATACTATTTACATTTAAAATTAAAATCACACTTATATACATCATATACATTATAATACATCAAGCCTGGTCTGCTTGAATCAGTACTGGAAGTAGGATTTAAGGAATCATCCATTCACGGGGGCATCCAACCAGTCACCCTGCAAATTTTCCAATACAAATGGGTTGTTGCCTCCCTGTTGCACAATTTTGAATGGACCAAACCAAAGGGGGTCAAATTTCCCGTGTTTTCCTTTTTCAGCTCTTCTGACATCCCATCTGAGAACTAGGTCCCCAATCTGAAACTTTCTATCTTTAGCATGTTGATCAAAGATATCTTTCATTTTTTCCTGATACTCAGCTAATCTTTGGTTCACCTGGTCGCGTGTTTCCTCTAATTCTACCAATTGATTTATCCTTCTAACCATATCATCTGATTCTTCTTGGTTTTCTTGCATGAAACATGCCACTGGCAACGCCAATTTCATAGGAAACACAGCTACTCGCCCATACACCAGCTCATAGGGTGACTTCCCTGTTGCTCCCTTGCTGGTTATTCTATTCGCCCATAGAGCAAACTTTAATTGGGAATCCCAATTCTTCTGATTCTCACTGATTGTTTTCTTCAAGGCCCTCACCAGGGTTTTATTAAAAGACTCTGCTAAGCCATTTCCCTGTGGATAGTAAGCAGTAGAGTGAGTCAATATGATGTTATACCGCTGGCAGAAATTTAAAAACCTGGCAGATTTGAAAGCCTATGCATTTTCAGTTACAATTCTAGCAGGACAACCAAACCTAGATATGATATTTTCCTCCATAAACTTCATTATCACGGCATCAGTAGCATTTCTTGTAGGTATGGCTTCCACCCACTTTGTAAAATAATCCGTGGCTGTTAGTATTGATTTATATTGGCCACTTTATGGGGGATGTATCTCTCCTATAAAATCTAATCCCCATTTTTGAAATGGTTCATTTACATGAATAGGAATCAAGGGTAAAGCTGCTAATTTTTGTCTTTCTGCAAACCTTTGACACTTGTCACATGCCCTGACCCAAGCAAAAGCATTTGTAAATAATTTTGGCCAGTAAAACCCAGCCTTCAGGATCTTTTGAGCTGTAGCCCTCCAGCTGTAATGCCCTCCACATATTCCTTCATGAAATTCTATCATTATATTCTCCACTTCATTCTCTGTAAGGCATAACAGTAATATACCTGAAGGGTCTCTCCAATATAGCTGTCCATTAGCAATTATATACTTCTGAGATTTCATTCTTACAGCTCTATATTTTCTCCTATCACAACTTGGAGGACAGCTAAGTGTTAAAAGATATTCAACTATTTCTTTGTACCAAGGACTAGTGAGATATTTCATGTGTACCTTTTGAGTGGCCATCTCTAGTCCTTGCTGCTCTTCTCCTTTTTCAGATTCTTCATTTGCTATGATGGATAAATTAATGCCCAAGGCTTGATGATTTGATTTAGATAACATTTTAGCTAGTCCCTGTCCTTTAATCAATTTAAGGCCTTATGTCCAAATCATACTCTTGTATTTTTGCAATCCATCTTCCTCTTTTTCCTTCGTTGTCCCCTTGTACTAGGATGTCTTTGACAGCTGCTGTGGGAACATATGCAGTAATGTGAGATTGCAAAACATAGGTTCTAAAAGCTTTAATGGACTTTACTAGGGCGTATGCCTTCTTCTCCAATATATTATATTTCAATTCAGCAGCATGCAGTACTTGACTGAAGAAAGCTATAGGCTGCTCATATCCTTCTTCATTCTTTTGCAATAATACTCCAGCAATTGTATGAGGTGAAGCAAATGAAAAGATCATAAATGGCTTATTGTAATCTGGTCCAGCTAGCACAGGAGCTTTAGCAAATGGCTGTTTTATCCTTGTGAATGCATCTCTAGAATCCTGGGACCATCTTACTTCATTATCCTTCTTCAACATATCAGTTATATGCCTAACTATCTCAGCATAGTTAGGAATAAATCTTCTCAGAAAATTAATTCGGCCTAAAAACACCTGCACTTCCTTCTTATTCCTAGGTAAAGGAATACTATTTATTACTTCAACTCTTTTAGGGTCTATTTTCACACCATCTTTAGTTACAATGTGCCCTAAAAGTTTTCCCTCATCTAATGCAAATAAAGATTTTTGAGGGTTGAGGGATAGGCCATACCTTCTGCATTTTTCAAAAGTTATTCTTAAATGCTCAATATGCTCATCATCATTCTTTGAAAACACTGTGATATCATCAAGATATACCACCAAAAACTTGTCCTGCTCTCCCACAAAGGCTATGTCCATTGCCCTCTGAAAAGTAGCTCCTGCATTAATTAATCCAAATGGCATTCTGGCATACATAAATGTTCCCCATGGTGTAGTAAATGCAGTTTTCTTCTGATCTTCTAGAAACACAGCTACTTGATTATAACCAGAAAATCCATCCATCATTGACATTTTGGTTGCTCCCACTACTTTCTGCAGGATGTAGTCCATCTTGGGCAGTGGATAATTATCCTTTAGAGATGCTCTGTTTAAATTCCTAAAATCCACACAGAGCCTTATTTCTCCGTTCTTCTTTCTAACAGGGACAAGGTTTGCTATCCATTCTGAGTATCTCAATGGCACAATTATTTTGGCCTTCAGTAGCTTCTTGATTTCTTTTTCAATAGAGGGAAGCAACAGAGGATTTATTTGTCTGAGCTTCTGCTTATAAGGCTTTTCATATTCCCTCAAAGGAATTTTATGCTGCATTATACTAACATCAAAAGTTTTTAGGTCCTGATAGGACCAGGCAAATACATCTTTATAAGATTGAAACAACTTCAAATATTTTTCTTTATATTCTTCTGGGACTCTTTTAGATAACTTCACAATTTTTGGATCAGCATAAGTACCCAGATTCATATCTCCCACTTGATCTTCTTCTGTCACCTTGTTTGGCTGCAATGGAACATCATCTTTGTTAAATAATCTTTCTAGAGGCACCAACCCTCTAGGTATAACGTTTCCTTTCAGCTGCAACACTTTACTACCTGCTATCTTCTCTTCCCATATGTTTTCTACAATATTTTGAACTTCTCCCTCCTCATGGTCGTCGATCTCCATATTGGAGAATTCTCCCACTGTCTCCATGAATCTCTTCATCTGTTCATCATCTTCGAACACCTGCCAATGCTTTATATTATCTGGAATGGATGGTCTGTAACGTACCTCCACTTCGTATCTTAAAAGTGGATTCTGAGGAGGGTGGAATGTGCTGGCAGCTACAGCAAGAGAGTCTGCTATTCTATTTTGCTCCCGGGGAATGAACTATATGTTAAATGCTGAGAATAAATTTTCTACCATGTCCCATACTTCGTTTCTATATGCTCTCAGCCGAGGGTGCTTGGTTTGACATTTATTTCTAATCTGCCTTACCACCAGCTCAGAGTCTCCCATGACTTTTAGACTTTGGATGCCCATGTTTCTTGCTGTTTGCAGTCCCAATAATAGTGCCTCATATTCAGCTACGTTGTTGGTAGCTTCATATTCCAATTTAAAGGACAGTGGCACCCATTTTCCTGTAGGAGAGATCAATAACACCCCAGCTCCATTGCCTTCCCTTGAATTTGCCCCATCAAAATGCAAGGTCCAAATTTCTGATGCCTGATCTTTTTTAGGCTGCTCAGCTTGGATTTGACCAAAAAGGGGCTCATGAGCATAATTTTGATTTTCTTCTAACATCAAACATGAGAAGTCTCCCTCTTTGTTATACACTGGTGAATTCTCTGAGCAATCAGTCTTAGTTACCATTTTAACGAATCTAGTCTCCCTGTATAACCTCCTCTCCTGGCCTCCAAATACCGGGACAGTAGCATATGTTAAATCCAATTTGATTGACCCACCAATTTTTGTACCCCAGGACCTTGACAGCAACATGCCAAAGCGAGCTGGGATATCAGCAACCACAATGTCCATGACCACACTCTTTGCTGGAATTTGGGCCAAATTGACCACTAAATCCTTAATCATTCCCAAGCATTTAACCCTTTTGGAATCAAATGAATATAAGTCTTTGTATGGTCTTGTAATTTGCAGCCCTAATTGCTCCATGACAGACAAAGGCATAAGATTATGGGAAGCCCCATAATCTAACATACAATTGTGTAATAGCAGGTCATGGATGACTAGGGAGACATAAAAAGGAGGCGTAGAAGGATCTATTTCCTCGACATGTGGGCCAAAGACTACCATGGGTCTTTCTTCTTGAAGGTTTAAACTGTCAGGTACGATTGGTATTTCAGGAGGAAGTATGAAGGAAGTAACTTGAGACTGATATACAGGTTGTTTTAATAGTTTAGTCAGGGGGACTGGAATCTTAATTTTTTCAAGTTCTTTTTGTAAATTAAAAGCAGAAGGGGGCTTTTCTATTACAGCTTCTTTAAATTCTTTATTTTCAGCTGAAGATTTAATTTCTTTCGACACTGACTCAACATTAAGAGGACTGACTATTTTTGAAGAAGAAGGAATCTGATCATTAGACTGCGGGGGAACATTTAGAGGGTTCTTACCTTTTTCTATGCTTTTCTTTGTTGCTGATTCCTTCTGAGCAGGTGCTTCTTTCTAAGGTGGCTCCTCTTCTTGATCCTGATTTCTAGTCCTCTTCCTTGAAGACCTGAGATCATACTTTACATTGAATTGTGCTTGCATGAAATCAGCAAATTGCTTACAATAATGGTCAATCTCTGCTTCTTCTTCTTCATATTGCAATGGGCATTCCATGTCGTCATTGTTTGAAAAAGCCAGATTTGAATCCTCTAACTGATAGGTGGCATCTTTAGTGGAGTCTTCTGCTGGACCTTCCAGGTACAAGGGATGAGGTACCTGGTCTTGTTGTTCCTTTGTTTCTCTCGGAAATATCTGCAATGGTGGTCTTCTATACTGGGGATTGTATCCTCTATTTGGAGCATTGTAAAAATTCTTGGGAGCTGCATTTTTAGCTTCTAGTTCAAGCTTGACCATCTTCTTTATCATTTTGCTTATTTCATCCATCTTGTCTGAATCCTTTTCATGATTAGAGGTAGAAACCTCTTCTTTGCCTCTCCTCCTAGTTTCTTGTTCAACTTTTCCCTTTAATTTCCCAGTGGAGGCAAAGTTTGCTTCCAATTCTAGAGCGTCTGACTGTGCATCATCTAAAGTGGCAGGTTTTCTTTCTCTCAATGAGAATCCAAAATCAAAATCGAAGGCTGCTATGAAAATTATCTTGGCAGCAGCTTCATGGGGCTTCATTTCAGGAGGCAGACTCAGGTATAGCTTGTTGAATCTTTTAATAAACTCTGATACCCCTTCATTCTGTTTCTTCTTCATAGTATTAAATTCAGTAAGACGCTGACCATGATCTTTCTTTTCTCCCCACTTTCTGAGGAAAGTATTTTCCATCTGGTCCCAGGTGGTCACAGAATGATTTCCCAATGTTTTGAACCATTTTCTGGCTTCACCCTCCAAAGATTGTACAAACAATCTCAAGACCACATCCAAATGTTCGACATTTAAGTTTTCTGCAAAAGAGCAGAAGGTCTCGAGATGCTTCTGAGCATCAATTTCATTTTCTCCATTAAATCTTGGCAGAATCTTCAAGTAATCCTACGGCATATCATTTAGCACTTGGGGTAAGGCCAGAGGAGCATATTTGTTCAATAGAAAAGCAGGAACATTAGCCATTGGAGGGGGTGGGGGTTGAGCAACAGTCTGAGATACAAATGAAGGGAGAGGAGTAGGAGGAAGTGGAGTATGAACAACAATGGGAATATATTGCACAGAAGTCTGAGGTGTGGATGGGAATAGTTCACAGTTAACAGCAACTACTTCTGTGACTTCTTTGATTTCCTCAGCCTCGGGAGTAGGATGAGAATCTTCTTCAATCCAGGTACTTCCTCTACGTGGAGTTTCTAAGCAAAACTCGGGATTTTCTGTTCTGATCTCTTGAGAAGAAGAGGCCGGATAATCTCCAACGGAATATTCAGGGTTTTCAGCACGAACTGACTTCCTCTCCTTCCAATTTTTTTTATGAATGATCTTCTCTGGGTTAGACACGTAAGATGCTTTTGACTGAGATGTATCTGACCTCAAATGTGGCTTGCGGGGAGCCAGGACTACCAATAAATTTATCAAATAAAAGCAGTGGAGTCGCCAAGGTGAGAGGTATGCAACTCTTCAACTCTCTGTGCTCACCTGATTAGAGAGTGAAAACAACTTGTCGAGGCCCAGGGAAACTGATATTCTTGAATTCGATCCCTGGCAACGGCGCCATAAAGATGTTGTGGACAATTTTGTCACCCCCTAGAGACAGTCTAGAGTTGCCATAGACCAATGCCTAGGACATCTTAATATAGCACGGAGCTCTTCCTATAGCTTGGGTTGTCAATCCAAAAAGCCCACTTACTACCTCTTATTGAACAAAGAAATTAGTTTAGAATGGGACCAATCTCTCTCAGAAGCTGGTACAAAGATAAGAGTAGTGTAGGAACATCATGCAAGACTCCAATACAAAGGCATCAGACAATTAAGAGGCAGCTTACTGTAAAGAGGGCCAGTTCAAATAATATATCACAGAAATCAAATATCAGAAAGCGGATGCAGTGAGAGGAATAATAAGAGAATACCAGTTGATATTAGACCGATACCCAGATATATAGCAGAACCATGCATGGGCTTGCCAATTCAAGAATCCATACACAATCCTGGCATTTTAAAAGCACCCTCCTAACACAACTGATATTGCAGAAAATATGGATAAGGTGAACATGGAACAATATATAATGACTAGGCCTATTTAAAGCACTTGACTAATCCCAGAAAGGGCATCAACTAGGATGAATCCTTACTGCAAACTAGTGAGCCACTCGCATTCTAGAACATGATACAAGAAGATAAATAACATGAAATGAGATATTATATTAACACATAAGAGAAAATTACATACTGCGAGATACCAAAGACCAGAATCCTCATTACAGCTATAACTCCTCCTCACTGAGACCCTATGGGCTCTGAACCTTCATATAGAAATATTACAAAATGTATACAGAAGCCTTTCCGCTGCACAGTCTACTGATAGAAATCTGGAACCCTTACAATGTCTTTCTTTCTAGCTTTTATAGGAGAGATAGAGAATTCTAGAGGAGGAGGTAGATGGAAAGCATTTAATGACTTATTTTGAATCAAGTGGCGGAAAACACTCGCGCCCACGCTATGAATAACTGAACATAAATGACTGTACTTTACAACTTATTTCCGGAAATGAGTGCTGAAAATGAAAATCTTCTTATAAACAATACATAAATAATAAAATATGTAAATATTCGACTCTTTGCTCGAGGAGGAAGATCTGCAGCAATAAAACCTTGAGGCGCCTGTTTCTGTACATAGTACTTTTGGCCTTCTAATTTTGAATTTAAATTTGAAACCTCTCATGCCGGACACTGAATTCATTGCTCCTTCATTAACAATCTGCTGCCGCATTAATGTTTTCATCTGCCCAAATTTTCCTTTTTTGATTTTCTCTGGAGGGTTCTATAGATTGAAATATCTTTCTTTGATGGAGGTCACATCATAGTGACTCTCGGATCCTTTCTGCCAATTTCGTTTCCACAACAAGGTCCTGCAAAAATAAAAGCCTGTTGAATAAAACTGATCACAGAGATAGTGGACATAGTGAGGTTAATGGAAGCGGTGGCACCAATTTGAGGGGATGATGAGATGACACGGGGTGGCGAAGAAAATAGAGGAACAACAGAGGAATGGGAAGTGAAAATGGGGTAATACAGAGGGACGATGATAAGTGCATGAGGCAAAGACATCAAACAAAAACACTGAAACGCAACACATAAACGAAATATGTGAGAAGTGGAGGGAAAAGAGAATGACACGTGGGCAGATGACGGAAAATGGCGGAAAAATGCTAACGGCACGAAAACTCAAAGATTAACTTTCGTGGAAGTTACGAAGGAAAACATGACAAGACACTGGAGCAAAGGCTTTGGAAGTGGGACCCAGAGCGCACATCGCAAACTCACAAGTGGAGAAAGTGCGATGGGGAAACGATGGAGTAACAAGAAACTGCGCTTCTACGCTCTACGATGGGCGTGACCGGTTGAGCGCAGATCGCAAAAACGAAAAGTGCGATGATGGAGAATGGCATGAATAGGAAACTACGCTTTTGCGATGGGGCGGATATGCGATGGGGGAAAGTGCGATAGCGCGATCATGCGATTTGTGGTAAACGCTCTAAGGGGCAGCGCTTGGCTGTATGGATGAAGGGAGGCGCGGAGCTAGGGGAGAAAGAAGCTAGGCCTTTTATGACTTTAAAGAGCGGATTTTTAGCCTTTTTCAATGTATTTCCAGCTCGGGAAAGGGCAACGATAAAGGGGAAAGGGGAGACTTTGGCCAAAATTTGAATGGAGGGGCTGACTTGTACAACAAGTCCAATGCTTTCCATTCCAATGGGAGGTTCTAATGTTGTACTAGGAGTACAATGGTTACAATCTTTGGGGACGGTAGCTTTTAATTTTCAAGAACTTTTCTTGAATTTTTTTTCAAAAGGAAAGGAAGTCGAATTATGGGGTATCACAGGGAAGCTGGGAAATATAATGAACTCTAATGTCATGACAAATCTTCTGAAGAAATAAAAAAGAGGCGTAATTGCACAATTATGCTCACTAGAAGTTCCAACATCAAAATCATCTATTTCTCCAGATCTCAAAAATGTCTTGGACAATCATTCCAAGGTGTTTGAAACTTCCAAAGGACACCCACCTATTCATGATCATGATCATGTTATTCATTTGATTCCAGGAAGTTTTCCTCCAAACATCAGGCCTTATAGATATCCTTATGTCCAAAAGAGAAAAAATGAACATATGATTGAAGAAAAATGGAAATTAGTAATTCTCTTTTTGGGAAAAACCATGGAAAATTAGTCCATATGTGAAATTTATCTCCTAAAATTTTATTTTCCTCGAACACCAAACAAACAAAGGAAACACAAATTGAACATGAATTAAGCTAGTCCATGGTTTCAAATCTCATAAATATTGGTATAAATGTATCGTCAAACAAAATTAAAGGTTGACACATCCCATAAATATATGTACAACACCAATTTCCATCAACAAAAAAATACCATATATTGCAAAATTTGTGCCAATAAACTTTCTTCCATCGTCTAGACATCATCAACTTGTATCTAGACATACACCTTTGCTTAACAATGGGAAAACATATAACTTTTATTTAGTGGTGGATTCTGCCATCCAGATTTTGTATATTGACAAGAGAGGAAATTTGTGTGTTTCAAATGGTATAGTCGACCATTTGGATTATGTCCGTTGGTGATGAATGCATAGAATGAAAATGTTTTTTACCAAACAAATTTATAGGTCATGCAGAAAGAAATATTAGATCCATAGAAGATTTAAATTGGTGTCAAATTAAATATCGGGGACTACAACAAAGAAGACACAAGAAGAAGAATAGAGATAAAGAACAAAGGAAACCATGATGGAAGATTGGTTGTTGTAAGATTTTTTTTAGTGAAGAAAGCTAGAATATCAACGAAAAATATTCATACCCTAAGCTTCCAACTCAGCATGTATCGATCATGAATTCAAAATATCTAGCTGCAAATCTTAGAACTTGGCCTTATTTGGGATCAATATGGAGGTTCGGGTGAAATTGATAATGTTCCTTGATTGTGATCATCAATGTCGAGGGTAGATAATTCCTTGATTGTGTACTAGGTTTCCTATCCAAGTTCGAATAATATCCAAATATTACACGCATCTCTCAACAAAATCATTAAGCAATGATTTTAAATCAATTTTTATAATAGATAAGGCTTCATCCACATTGGAGAAACTAAAACGTTTTTGTATTTGAGAAAAATAAACTAGAAATATATATTAAACGTAATTCTCACCACAATAACTATTTCTTACCTTGATTTTAAGAGGCGACTATGAATCCCTCATCGGGGTGCCAAGTGTTTTGTACAAGGCATGAGGTGGCACGAGAGCATGCAGACCACACTGACAGACCATGCTAACACGCGGGGAGGAATCTGGGTGGTACCACCCACGCCATATAATGGTGGCATTTAATACGGATGGTAAACATCTCATGCTGTCAAACGTAGCTTGGAAAAAGTACCGGCGCGGGAGGAAGGTAAGGCTTGTTATGGTTGGTGAGTTGGATTTGCGGTTATCTATTGAGCAAGGAACAAAACATGATGCTGGCAAGAAGGCGAAGATTCTGGGAATGGCTGCGAATTTCTCCACCGTGTATGTTCTTAGCCTCATCATATGAGAATCATCTTGGTTTTACTATGATGTTTGGGTTTTGGGTTGCTTTCATGAATTTTTCTTTGTATGTTATGGAGGGTAGGCTTTGGAATTCTAGTAATCATGTTTTCCTTTCTTGTTTTGCAGTTGTGGGTTGTGATAATCCCAATTTCTTGGCCATGAGGTATACGAGTAAGGTGGTAGGCGCTAGTGTTTTAGAAAAAATGAAACCTGCCTTATCCCGCCAACTATATTTCTTGAATGACCATGCATGTCCTCCATTCGACACTGCATGGCATAATTACAGACCTGTCGATCAATTCCTAGACTATGATTGCTTCCCTTTATTTTCGTTTCACTATATTTATCGCTCTCAGAAAAAATTGTTGTTTCTTCTAGATTATTGCCTTAATAATTCTAACCATCCTTCCAGTCCTGTCTGCAACCTCCATTGTTCGGCCTAGAAACTCCATGAAATTAATTGCATGGCTTACAGTGAACCTTTGGGGAGAAGAGTCTTGTCTCATACCCAAATTTTTAAGATATTTTTTAATTTATCTCTTGGGGGGCACATTTCTATTGCCAAAAACAGAGAGGATTACGTTCTTGTTTGCACTGGTGAAGCTGCTCAAGTTTGTATTCTGGGGGGTATGAGTGGGGAGTATTTGGTTTTGTTTTGGGGTTACCGTCATGTCTTTGTCCCAGTGTTGCAGGAGTATGGAAATACTCTGTCTCTACATGATTCGTTGTTTCATGTCATGGTTGTCATCCCTCCTTGGAAAACCGTGGTACCTCCTGGTGGCCCTATTCTGGTAACTGATAGCAATTCAAGTCAACCCAATGAGTTGTCTCGTCTGTCATGACCTAAATCAATTTCTTATGAAAAATTCATAATTCCCAGGAATAATGAAAGAGGGATTGATGATACCCAGAAGGGTACCCTCAACAATCATGAAATTTTCCTCTATTGTTTAACTAAATCAAATGTTGAAATTTTGTTTCCATCCACAAGTATTCTTAGCTCCTACACAGGTTTTCTCAGATCCCTGTTGTGGCATCCGCTCTGGCCCAACAATACAATTCCCATGTCGGCTGGCTATCTTTAAGATAAAATGGCGAAAGGTCAACCAACGAAAAAATAAGAAAAGGAAAAATGAAAGCGGGACAAAGGAAAGTCAAAAGTGGGCCCAAGAAGGAGGGGAAGAAAGTCAGGAAAAGAAATTATGGAAAATCTCTTCTAGGCCTACGCGGTAGGCACACCTGCTAATGTGAAATCACTTATCTCAGGATGGGAACGAGAACCTAAAAAAAAGGAAGAGGAAGAAATCTCAGAGGAAGAGATGGAGTTTTTAACTGATCTAGGTACTACCAGAGGCAAAATTTCTTTATTCAAACAATCCATTCATACATACTGGACAATGAAATGCATATTGGCTAAGGCCATTATCAATGTTCAAGAATAGGTGGTGACTCGATAGCTACATCTATTTTAGCTGAGATGTGCAAGGACATCCAAGAAATACATATTCTACAACATCACCATAATGTCTACCCGGGCCGAATGGAACGTCAGTTGCAGAGTATGAACCAAGTCGACATGCCCGGGTCTAGTGTTAAAGACCCGACGCTTATTGAATCATTCGATGATTAAGTTTTTATTACTTTTGTTTTTTGATGCATATTTCAGATAACATTTACTTTCTACTTAAGCCTTTGGATGTAATAGATAACAAACCAGTGAAGGAAGATAGGGTCAGGTTTAAACTTTATCAATTTTGGTTGGCTTTTAACTCTTTGAGGTGGCCAACAAACCTGGTTTCATGCTGGCGAGTTGAGGCCATCTAGCTTATATTATGATTGTAACCTTCTTTTTGATCTAATGGAAAATTGGAAGGAACTACCAAACTTATAAAAAAAAAGAGACGACTATGAAGAGAAATGATAACAAACCACTATGTTACGTGAACACTTACACCTTTTAAACATCAACATTGAGTGCACAACCATTCATTAATTAAATCTTCTTTGCATTGATATATATCTCACCAAACTAGTTCTTATCATGCATATTAATTTAATAGTTTGGTTTGGGTAATTATATCTTTCAAATCCCATTAAAGTACAAACACAAGATAATCAATGAATAATAATGTCCTTGTCCTTATTGTCGTTTATGTCTTGCATACACTCTTGTACTCTATATATAATTTATTTATATTATATACCAACACAAATCTTTTGAAAATGAGACAATACTAAATACCTTTATAAGGTTGTTAGTGGATTTTAATTTCTAAGGTAGACTACGGTACGGTTGTTGAGTATATATAAAAGTTACCATTTCAATTATCAAATTTATTTTATTTCAATTTCTAAGGTACTCTGGGCCTAATGGGTAAGAGCATGTGTTTCCTCCTAAGAGGTCATGGGTTCAAAACCATAGGGGTGTAGAGTATGTAAGCCTTGGTAGACTTAACAGTCAAGCGGAGGTGGGTCCTTTGTCCCACAAACAATGGGGTCTCATACACCAAATTTCCTTTGTCCAACAGACAATGGAGTCTCATACACCAATTTGGTGTGTGGCTTGGGCATGACCTTAAAATTGGATAATAATAATATCAACTTTTTCATTGTACATTTTTCTTAAAATTATGCATTTGGTTAAACTTGTATGTATTTATTTAAAAATATATATATAAGTATGTAAATATGTTTTTTTTTTTTTTTCTAATTAATTATGTAATTAAAGGTTAATAAATAGTTCATAAAATAATTAATTAATTTTTATATTAATATAAAAAAATAGTTTAAAAAAATTAATTATATAAAATATTATTAAAAGTTAAAATTTTTATAATTAATTATTACTATATATCAAAATCTAATTTAAAAAAGTAATATTTCTAAAATATTTTTATCATCAAAATAAATGGAAGTATATGAATTATATAATTATTAATCATATAGAAAGTTGTTATTAGAAATCATCTTTTTCAAAAAGTATTTTTAATATAATAATGATCAATTGCATTATTAAGTACTCAATCACATATTAAGTTGGTTGATCAAATTCACTTGTTGATATTTCCAGTGGAATAAGAAAATATCTTTTATGTTATAAAATATCTTTTATGTTATCTTGATTACAATTCTCTGCTATAAGACAAAATTTATCCAGAAATGTACCTCAAAAAAAGCCAAAACATCCAATAATTCAACTAAACTTTGTCCATTTATTTATTATTATAGATATCTCATATGCACCCATATTAAATCATAATTTAAAAATATTTATTACAATACCAACTTCTAAACCTTTAAGCTCATAAAAAATCAAAATGATTTATAATTGAATTTATTAAAAAAATTCAAATATATAGATAAAATTAAAGCAAAACAAAGAATTATTTTACTTTTTTAAAAATTCCATTAACCAAATTTAATCTTATTAAACACATTATTGTATGTGTAAAATAGTTATTGTATATATAAAATAGTGAAATTGACAATTAGGAAAAACCTTAGACCATAAGAAATCAACAAAATACAAACAATTTTAATGTTTCCACCTTACATCACAAAAATTTAAAAAATAATAATATCATTTTTCCAACCTAAATCCTTTTTAAAATATCTTAATTGTAATAACTTTTTTTTTTCTTCTTCTTCTTTTCATAAAAGACAATACACATAGAGACTATGTCAAAAGTATTTATTCCCATAAAAACCCTATAATCCTTTATTAAAAGAAAAAAAAAATTTACTTCACATAATTTTAAATTTCTTAAAAATAAATTTATTAAAAAAAATCTAAACAAATTTTTGATTTTAACAAAAAAATCAAAACTCAAAATGGATTTCATGAGACGGTATGGACTAATAATAAAGAGGCTATCGCTTACATGCTATGATGCTTAACGAATTTCGTTGGGAGCTGTAACTACTATGTGAAAAGATTATACGGTCTAAAATTAAATAATGACTAAGGAAAATAAAAGGGAAATTAAAAATCAATGATAATACAAATTTCCGTTCGTTGAAAGACTTTAAGGAAAACTTATTCGCATTCTATATAATTATCTTATACAGTGAAACACATATTGTCGATATGTCCGAGTGGTTAAGGAGACAGACTTGAAATCTGTTGGGTTACGCCCGCGCAGGTTCGAACCCTGCTGTCGACGATTTACGTGCTTTGCTGTTGATTATGATGTAAAATTTAGATAAGGATTTATATTTAACTAATTCAATATGTGAAGGTGGAGAAAGAATTTATATCCAATCATTTCCTTCGAATGAAACAGAAAGTATATTTCTGAAAATGGCCCATGAAAATATTGATTTCTTGAATCTTTTTCAAGTGTTGCAATTCCATTTCAGAAAGATAATAAAAATTTGTATATTGGATGTTTTAATCACAAAGAGTATTTTATTTGCATGGTAAAATGAATGTGTCTTTGGGTTTAAAATCCATTTTGAACTCATTAGGTAAATGCTTCAAGGATTCCAGGAGCTAATGGTGGATATATATGGGATTCTTTTGTACAAGAGAAAAACATCAAACCACCTAATATGTGATGCATTATTACAAAGTGAATCATATGAAGAATATTTGGTATATAATGAAGATTCTTTAAAATCTGAATTGTTAAATATTAATAGTGCATGCATTTCATCTGAAAACATACTACTATTTTTTTTATTACAAATAGATAAATGTGTAGTGAGCACAAAAAACATAACTTTATTTCACTTGCATCCCTTTTTATAATGAAGTAGGGCCTTTAAAATGACACAAGTAAGATTCCTTGTGGTGCATTGTGCACATGAATGTAGAGATGGCAGAAGTAGGATTCCTCATGGTGCATTATGCACATGAATGTAGAGATGGAACATATAGAAGATCAATAGCCATGTTAAAAATGAAAAGATATATTTTCATACCATAGATCATGGAAATTTATAGAACTCATGTGAGGCCCAAAGTTCCTTCCTTCCATATATGATTTATGAGGTATTTTTCTTGAAGAGATGTGTTAAGTCACACATATTGGATGGGGACTTTAAGACAATGGATATTAAATGATGTCTATACTTGAAATTCTAGCTTTTTGATGGAAAAATATTTATTCAATATAAAGCCTCTATTAGAGATAAAAAATGGTCACTCCTATAAATGATGCCCATCAAAATTTACTTAGCAAGAAGTACCCTATACTACTCTTAGAGATAAAGAAACCTTCCTATAGTGGAAATATACAAACGAATAGATGAGTATATTTCCATATGGATAAAGGGGATTAGAAAGGGAAGGGAATAATTTTGGCTTACAAATACAAATCGTTATGGGAATTCCTTAAAGGCTTTGGATGGTCTCTTTGTCAATAATAAGTATGCAAAGTAAATGTTTATGGGAATTCCTTAAATGCTTTGAATGGTCTCTTTGTCAATAATAAGTATGGAAACTAAATGTTTTTTAGTTATCCATGGCACAAAACTTAAAAATGTCCATTCATACTGACGAGTCTTTCAATTAAATTTCTACTTAAATAGAAAGACAACTAAAAGACTATACATTTAATTGTCAACCCAAGGTTCATATGGAACTTTCGAACTATCGTGCATTATTTGTGCTAGTACAATCTAAAGTTGTAATAAGCTAAATGAGTGTCATAGGACAATATATTAGGATGCATTCACAAGTCACCAAGATAAATCCACTTACAATGCAATCCACGCGTGCAAGAATGTAAAGAGCACAATTGTAGGAAAGTATATGAAATTAAGTTTATTGATCACACTCAGCTCTATTAATCAAATTATGTTACATATAAATACATGTAATGTTGTCTCAAGATAGGCAGACTATCTTGGACACACAATCACTTGACTAAGATAATATCTCAACCACACACCAATCTAGGAAATATCTAGATCTAAGCAACTCCTAAAGGATAGGAACAAACTCCTTTACTTAGAAAATATCACATCTAAGACAAGTAGGAATTATATTTTCTAAGTCCCCCCCTTAATGACTACTTGTCTCATCTCAATTAGCAAAGCCTAGTTGTGGTCCAACCTGGTTTTTACAAATATGATAAAAAAATATGTTGACGTCAATATAAAGAAACAACCATCCATCAGAATGTGTGGTTACCCAACCGTTGCAACTGCTAGTCTACTAGGATGTCCTTCGTGTACATGGTCCAGTAAATCATTATATTTTCATAATTGTACTTGTATAGGTACAAGTCACCCTCCACCATTGTCATCATGGGTTTTCTTGGATCACCCATAACCATGCTCCAGGTTTTATTGGCTTACCCTAAACAATGCTACAGGAATCCATGTCCACTTCACTCTCACAAGTTATTTTTGGCTTACTACAAACCTACACTACAAAGTGGTTTCTGACTTACCACAAACCTACACTTACAAATTTGTTTTAGGATAGCCACGAACTTTACTAGGGTACACTTACATCACCACTGACTTAAGTACATAGTGAAATTTTAAGGATCACTATACAACATCATAGACTTGCATAAAATTTCAATGCGTGACTCACACAACAATATGGTAATGAGTCTATTATTATTCTACACATCACACAATCTTCTCCATTGTAATTTTAATATGTTGTTTCTCCAACCACTATCCTTTGAAGTCATGTTCATTTTTTTTAAATCATTTTCATGCAAATAAACCTAACTATTATTGGAATAGCTAGTTCCAAAAGAGACTCAAATTTCTGATAATGGTTGGCCAAACCAAATGTCACTTGAATAACTCTGACATGAAAATTTTTAAATATACCAAATTAATAAAGCATAAAAGGAGAGTGGAAGTTATAGAACACACAAAAAATCCCTTTGCACAGAGTTCGAGAATGCCTGAGAAAGATGTTATGTTTCCATGTGCCTTTGCAAACTCCAAATTCCTTTCAGCCCTGTGTTATCTACCATTTACTGAGAACTATGCATATAGTGGAGCAGTTTTCTTTTGGGCCAAGGGAGGATGCAAACTAGAGTATGTTGTTGTTATCCATCTAAATCTGCAATGGAGAAATGGAATCATAAACGACAGATGACAGGCGGGGAGGAAATTACTAAAAAAATACTTTGATGTGAACCTAATGGTGGTCTGTCAGGTGTTAAATCATTTTGATGACATTCCATATGATATGTTGATTTTGGTCCTTGCCAAGCTCAACAATAAAGTGAAATTCCAAACAGATTTTATGAATTTTTTGTTAGCATGCAAGATATTCAATACACTAGGCCTCCATCAATTGGTTTTATCCACCCCTCTAGCCTGTTCATTCTTCACCAAAGCGTCCAACTGGTCAAGCAGTGCACACAATTTTATGAAACAATGCACCGAAGCAGAAAAATTGAATCTTGTCACATTGTGGGCATGTTTCGATTCCATTGTTTTGAAAACAAAGAAGTCAGAGCAATGATTGATGGCCAAGGCCTCCATTTGTTCACACACACATGACTCAGTCACTTAATGTTCTTTCCCACTTGTTTGTCTACCACGCCTTGGAAATAGTTCTGATACCAAATTTAAGTTTAATGATCACACTCATCTTTATTAATCAAATTATTTTACAAATAAATACATGTAGTGTTATCTCAAGATAGGCAAACTATCTAGACACTTAATCACTTGATTAAGAGAATATCTCAACCACAAATCAATCTAGGAAATATCTAAATCTAAGCAACTCTTAAAGGATAGGAACAGACTCCTCTACTTAGAAATTATCACATATAAGACAAGTAGGAATTATATTTTCACACTTGTAAGAAAGTAAATCGCATAGGAATATAAGGTGAGTTGTTCCAACTGTTGATATGATCTTGGTTACTATAACGGAAATGTAGTTGCACATGCAATATGATGTAATAATTCTGAAACCATCAAAACCACACTTTCTCATAAACGAAATAATATTATAATTCAAATGTTGTAAAAATAACTCAATAAAAAACAGAGTGATTGAAATATTTGGAAGGAAACAGAGTTTTTTGGTGTCAATGTTGAGTTGTAGCAACAAGAGTTGCAACAACGACTTAAGTCACAATCTTTTGTGTAAACCTAACAATTAGTCCATAATTAATGTTAATGTTAATGAACAAGCTATAACAATAAGTCTACACTACATATTTGAAATAATACAAATTATCAAAGTTCCAACAATAAACATATGTTACAGAATTAGAACAATTTGAATTATCAAAGTTGCAACACACAAAATGTTAGAGTTACATCAATTGAGATTTAGAGTTGCAATAATTAGGGTGACAAATTTCTAACTTCAGAGTTGCAACAAAGAAAATATCAAAGTTACAGTAATCAATCTTCAAAGTTGTAGAAAAGTGAATATCACAGTCACAACTAATTACTAATTAAAGGAATTGCAAGAAATAAAAGAAATATATAAAAGACACTATAACTACTCTATAAAGTACATACAATACCTGGCTAAGGAGAGGGCCCTACATCCATATATGAGGCACTAGTTTACGAAAGTAGTAATGAGCTAGATACTCAACACGCCATTGATTGAATCTGAATGAATGAAAAGGAACTTTAAATTGCAGGAACTTGGAATTAAAATAAAGAGATTTATTCTGCTTTGGCTTAATTACTAACTCCCCTAGCTTCAAGAGAACATAGTTTTTATACATAGAGTTTCCTATCTAATTTAATCAAAACAGTTGATGAACAACCTAGAGGATAATATTTTTGCATCTCATTACATCATATTTCCAAATGATAGCCAAAATTGATCGCATGCTAACTTAATAAACTACATCATAAATAGTGGCTAAGTCATTCATCCCTTCCTAAGCACCTATTTTTGGTTGCAGTATATTTTTTTTGTAAGCTTGGCAGGGCTACATCTTCAACATGTCCAATATATCACCCCGATCAGGGCAGGGAATTGAACCGCTGACTTCATATCAAGGAGTTCCTTAACAGAGCACCCGATCACCGTCTATCCAAGACCCCATGGACATTTTTTGGTTGCACTATTGGTTTATATTTGACTCAAAATTTATTTTTTTCAGTCTATAATAGTTTACTTCGAGGCGCAGTGTTGTATGCACCACAAAGAGTTTGTACCATATCTAATTTCACTTAAATCAACTCAAATCATAAATAATTCTTCCACCCTACAAACTTAAAACAATATTTCTACTTGAAGTTTCACTCCTTTAATCAATTTTCGTCTACCAAAAAATATGGCAACTTATTAGAAAAAATAAACTACCATCAACATTCAAATATGGAAAAAAAATTCAAAATCACAACCTCATCAACCAAGAAAAATAAATTAAGTGATTATGTGATCTAATGCATCACATGTATTAACGAACTATCTTCTGCAAATAAATTCCTTCAATCTTCAAACCGTACATACATTATCTATGCAAGTATATGAGTGGAAGGTAAAATAAATAAAATCACATTGTTGCGTTGAATCTTAGCAAAGTACAAATCAATCAAACTTTCATCACACCCTTCATGAAACGATTCATACTCACAACAATTCTCTCACAACCTTCAATGAATAAAATGCAACAAACAACGTCACATACAAACAAAGTAATTGAAAATAATGTTATGTTATATTCGAATGTCTGTACTTAATATACTACCCATACCCCATGTAGTACATGTATTAGAATAAACAAACCTAATATTGGACTCAACCCAAATCAGAGATGACAAGAACGAAATCGCCTTTGCTTACCGAGACAAAGGAACAATCGATGTCTCGATCCAGTAATACAA
The DNA here is from genome assembly GCA_034641835.2 of Pinus albicaulis. Taxonomy (NCBI): domain Eukaryota; kingdom Viridiplantae; phylum Streptophyta; class Pinopsida; order Pinales; family Pinaceae; genus Pinus; species Pinus albicaulis. Next base: position 1,375,935,161 of record CM076582.1, read on the forward strand.
GAACCCATGATTGTGTCATATTGGGTCACAAGAGAATAAAGGGGATGAAATAATAAAGGGTCTTGAGCAAAACTTAGGACAAAAGTCCACTTATGATCCAATCACTAAGACTTACAAAAATACGATAGGTTAGGCATGTTTCATCAACTGACTCGTTACGCTGATCAACAAGAAAAAAGGATAACATGGGAAATAATTGGTCCTTACCCCAAGACTCATCCTTTTAGAAATAATTAACAATGAATGCAAAATAGGATTCAGATCATGAACCATTGATAGAAAGAGAGAGGCACATGAGGAAAAATAATGAAACAAAAATATATGAACCCTCAATAGTTTCAAATCGATATATAAACCCTCAATAGTCTCAGATCGATATTGAAACCCTCAACATTCAAAAATCAATATTGGAACCCTCAAGCAACTATATCCAAAACCCCTGCATCCATTTTAGGACAATGATTGTGTGTTTCATCAACAAAATAGGGATTCAAAGATGTGTTTCATCAACGAAATAGAGATTCCAAGATGTGTTTCATCAACGAAATAAATATTCAAAAGGGTATTTTGTTAACGAAATAATGATTCAAATCCAACTCATATATTCAAAGAGACTAACACAAGCATGAAACAAAAATATTCAATATCAGGGAAGTACAATACCAAGAAATCAATATAGTATTTAAAATTGAAATCCTACAACAATGCTTCAATCCACAACACGCACATGCATTTAATATACATACAATATACAAAGGGTGTGGAGTTGGGCTAGTGGGCCCTTACCAAACAGGATTCAACACCTATATTAAAAAAATAACTTACATAAACAAGGAATTAATCATGTAACATAACATAACTCACAGATATAAATAAACTCTTGGCATATAGGTTATATTGATTACACATTATTCACATCGCAAGTTCATCTAGTTTGAAAAGAGAGAACTTCAACATCGCCTCCCTATTCTCACTAGTTTTTCTTGTAGGCCAAATTATACAATTTATACATCATAACGACTAATAGAGAAACACTAAGGTCGTCTCCTATTTGGAAATAGTTGGAAATGAGATTTAGATTAGGTCTAACATGAAACAAAATTCCTTAGACTTGGACACTTGAAACTAGATCTGCCTATAGGAGTCAACCATTGAGTCTTCGCCCATGTTTTCTTGGATTGTTACATTCATGGAGGGAAACAATTTTTTTCCTAATCTCATCAAATAATTTGACTGCCGGCTCACATTCTGAAAATTTGACTATGAATTCATTGTACATGTAGCCACTTAGGTACGAGAAATGCATAAATTAGGGTTAGTGGTTTGTATTTATCACAAAGTTTTTAGAAAAGGCACACAAATCAAATAAGTATGACATGAAACATAGATATACCTACATATATTTTTAAAATATTGTATTTTGAATACTTTTCTTCAAAAACCACATCAAAATAGAGGATAAGCACTTAGGCCAAAATTGGGTAAAACAGAGGTGGGTAAGGGAGAAAATAAGACATGTTCAACACCCATCACTTCCCCAAACCTATCTTGATCTGGTCTTATGTAGGAATGTAATAAAATACAGAAACAAACATAAACACATAGATGCAGCAGGAATAAAACTTAATTTCATTAATATCAAATACTGAAAAATGTTTATAGACAGAATGGAATAAACTAGCTTGGGCGATGGTAGCTTATCTCCGAGAATATATGTCCCGGCTACAGGCCTATGAATTTTGTTACAATGAGGCTCGAAGGCCTATTTATTATTGAGAAACAATAGAAAACCATAAACATCCAAAAACCTAACCCTAGGAGATGAAGCACCAAAACTATGAGCTCTGTTTGGGTAAATTGGTACATCAATTTCCCGGGGATGTAAATTTTACATACGATCTACATTTGAAACGCACAATACCTCGTTAGAATATATTCAAGGACTAAAAATTTCAAGTGAAAAACATGGTGAGAGACCCATGTTGATCACAGTTTTCCCAAAAGGCTTCATTTAGGGCCTCAAAATGGCTCTGAAAGTTCAGGACCTGAAAAACTGCCAAAAATAGTAAATTGTGCTACAATTAAGGAAACTGCAAATTTGAAAGAAACAATGGTGGGGGTCCAAGTGGAATAGGCGGGTGGCCACAAATATCTACCTCGATCATTCCCCCCCCCCCTTAGGAAGAAATGGTCCCCATTTCGCTGAGTTCCTCCATGAAATGAGGAAACTTCTGTTGAACGTGGTATGTGGTGATCCACTTGCCTTGGTGTAGGAGTTGGCCATATTTGACAACCTGATACAATTGGATCTTTTGTTGTCGGGTGTTCTTGATCTGTGTGTTGATGATCTGATCAGTTTTTTCTTGTTCCATGAAGTATGGGTTTAACTCTATTGGTGTGAGTTGTTTTGCAATGTCGGATGTGTGCAGCAATGGTGGAAAGTAGGGCCGAAGGTGATCCACATTTAACACTGGGTGCAGACCAAGGAATGGTGGAATACTGAGCTCGAAGGAGTTTTCCCCTACCACCTTAGTGATGGTGTATGGTCCATATCAGAGTGGGCGAAGCTTGCGGTGTGGCCCAACGAGGCACTCCATTTGCAAATGTAGCCAAATGTTGTCGCCCACATGGAACTTGTGTGGCACTCTATTTTGATCATGTCATTTCTTGTACTTAGGATTAGCTCTGTCCAATATGTCATGGACCTATTGGGAGATGTGTTGAATGTGCTCAATGAAGTTTTTCCCATTTTCGCCTTCGGACTAGAAATGAGTCGAATCTACCTGATTAGCTGCAAATGGTATGGCCACATCAACGAGACATAGTGGCTGGAATCCTAAGCCCACCTGAAAGGGGTTGTGGCCAGTTGAGCTATGGAGATCCCGATTATATCTGTGTTGTACATAGGGGAGGCTTGCATCCCATGTGCGTGGATGATTTGAGTTTTACATGCGCAGAATGTGTACGATCATCCTGTTGACGACCCCTATTTGGCCATTAGTTTGGGGGTGGAAAGTTGTGGACTTAGTGAGCTTGGTGTCCATCATCGACCAAATACTTGACAAAAATTTAATAAGGAACCTGCTATCTTGATCTGAGATAATGGACTGTGGGATCCCAAAGTGTACCCACACTTGTTCAAAGAAGAGTTTAGAAGTGGCTTCTACTATGATATTCTTCTTTCAAACTACCATAATGGTCATTTTAGAGAATCCGTTGACGACCATAAAAATGAAGTCGTTTCCATGCTCGGTAGAAGGAAGGCCCGACATGTAATCGATGGAGATGGATTACCAAGGTCGACTAGGGGTAGGTAGCGGAGTATATAGGCCTTGATTCTTGATGGTCGGTTTGGAAATGGAGCAGACAGTGAACGATTTGATGTACTTCCCAACATCATGTCGAAGGTTTGGCTAATAGAAATATTTCTACAGTACTTCCACTATTTTCTCGACCTTGAAATGTCTAGTGACCTGACTTTAGTGCGCTTCCCAAATCATCTTTTCACGCTTGCTTGAAGGAACAAATAGGTGTCCTAGGTGGCATAACAGTGCATCATGAAGGTGAAAATTTAGAACTTTCTTACCCTTCAAGAGCGTATGGTATGTGTTTTCAAATTCTAGATCACTTTTGTAGAGATGCGGCCACCCTGAAATCTCGTGCCGACAAGAGTCAAGCACAATGGTTACCGCCACAATCAGTGGTCAGCTGAGGCAATCTGCAACATTATTGGTGCTTCCTTTATTGTACTTGATGTTCAAATGGAACTGTTGCGAGTATGTGGACCATTTCTGATGGTGATTGTTCTACAACTTCCCTTTTGTCTAGATTAACTATAGGGGTTGGTGATCTGTGTGGATGATCATTTCCTTCCCCAAAATGTAATGCTTCCATTGTCGGAAGGCCTGCATAATGGAATCCATTTGTTTTTCTTAATTGGGATACTTTCAAACTATGTCTGAAAGTGTCTCACTGTGATATTCCACTGAATTCCCCTGCTGAGTAAGTACTACCCCAATAGCATAGTCACTAAGTCAGAGGCATCTGTCTCGATCTCAAATGGTTGTTGCAAATCTGTTAATGTGAGCATTGGTGTAGAGTAGAGGCAATGCTTCAACTCTATGAATGCCTTCTATTGAGATTCAAAATTTTTTTTTTTTTCTTTCGCTCCTCCCTTGGTGACTTGAATCAAAGGCCAAGTGCTATGAGAGAACCCCAACACGAACCTGCGGTAGAAATTGGAAATACCCAGAAATTTGTAGAGCTCTATTAGAGTGGTTGGGGTTGGGCACTCCCGAATGACCTGGATATTTGCTCGATCCACATGCACCCCTTGTTCACCAATAATGTATCCCAGATATTGAAACTGGGTCATGCCAAAAGTGCATTTCTCCAAATTGGCACAAAACTTGTGTTGTCGCAGTGTTTGGAGGACCTGTTGAATGTGGTGGAGGTGCTCTTCCCAACTATTGCTGAAGATCAGGATGCCATCCAAATACACCACCATGAATGAGTTGGAGGATGGTCGCAATATGTCATCCATCAATGTCATGAAGGTTGCAGGAGCATTCATCAACCCGAAAGGCATGACCAACCATTCAAAAAGACCCTCCTTGGCTTTGAAGGTAGTCTTCCACACATCGGAGGGTTCGATTGGTACCTGGTGATACCCAGACTTAAAGTCAATATTTCTAAATAATTTCCCCCCTTAAGTTGGTCCAGAAGGTCATCAATCCGCGAGATCATATACCTATTCCGGAAAGTGATATTTTTTAGTGCTCGATAGTCAATACAGAGTCTCCAATTCCCATCCTTCTTCTTCACCAACATGATCGGGCTCCCACAGGGTGATGAACTCGACCGGATGTGAAATTTATGCAGTAGTTCCTGAATCTACCTCTTGATTTCTTCATTCTCCATAATAGAGCATTGATAGATCGATCCATTGGGTAGCGGTGTACCCGGGGTCAGATCGATGGAGTGCTTGACCTGAGAATGCAGCAGTACCCATGCGGGTGAGGTGAAGATATCCCCATACTCCTCCACGACCTTGTCCATCCATTGTTTTCGTGCGGAGGAGCCCTGTCTGGAGGTCATGGCCATAGTATTCTTATTTCCTTGAGGACGGATCATCATGAAAACAAAATTCCAGGGTTTTGAAATGAGCTTATTGCATTGTTTTGCAGTGATTAAAGAGATAGAGGTAGGCAGTGCTACCTATGGTATCATGTACAACTTATTTCCCAAAGTAACAATAACATCGTGAGGCCTAGACTCATACACAACATGTCATTTACACAAGTATGGTTGGCCTAATAATACATCACAAACATCAAGAGGAGAAATATCACATAATACCTCATTCATGAAGGGCTTGATGCTGTAGGGAAGGCGACATTGTTGTTTGACGCGAAGATCCCGTCCTTGGTGAAGCCACCCGATGGTGTATAGTTGTGAGTGTACTATGCTCAGTAGGCCCATCCACTTCATGACCTCTACTGAAATGAGGTTCTTTTGGATCCCGCTATCGAAAATGAACTGCAGCGGGGAACCCCTCACCCACATCTCGGATTGGAAGAGGTGCTCCTCCTCCTTTGGATCTTCGAGTTCCTCCTTATGAATCTTGGTTGTGGGAATAGTTGCATTGGGTTCTACATATGATAATATACTTACCTTTGTCATTCAATGCATCTGATTCAGAAGCCTTCAGATCGACCACCAGTGACTGCTTGGCCCGACACTCATGTTGTGAGTGGAGCTCTTATGGAACTCACACCACTTTCCTGTATCCTTCCTTGGCTTTGTGGTGTTGTTCTTCGCTTGCGGCTTTGGTGGGTTTTCCTAGGTTGCCCCGCCTTGGATTTTTCCTTTGTTTTGAGGTTTGGGGGCGCATTTTTCTTGCTTCTGATTCACATATCCAATTTATCAAATCTTATGTTTGAATTTTTGTTGAATCTTAGAAGCATACTGATATGCTACACCAAGCGAGGAGATGTCAAGGAACTTTATTTCCTCTTGAATGTATATGTGCAGAAAACTTTCTTACTTCAACACCAAATATTTCTCTGAATCTTTGATATCCAACTTTGTGCACAGGGTATGGAACAAATTTGTCTGCTCATGCACATCTTGATCCTTTTATTATCGCAACATATTCCATTGTATGTACTTGTACTCATAGCTCCCCACAAGATAATATTTTTCCTTGATGGCATCTCATAAATAAATCTAAGTGGATTTTTCTAAGAACAAGGAGGGTTCCCTCTCATCCTTTTTCTCACAATAAGTTTCCCACCAGTCCTTGACATGGGGGGCGGCTTTGAGGAGTGAAAAAGTAATATTTTCCCAATTGGAAACGTCATGAACCGAGAAATATATTTGTAATAGATTCAACCATTTATATATGGCATCTGCATCTATTTGGCCCTAAAATATTGGAATTTCAAAGTTTACTTGTACCTTAAAAAGAGTGGCGCCTCTAGAGTGGCCGTTGGATGAAGATGTGCTGCCGGTGGGTAGCCGTTGAAGGATCTGGGAAAAGTTATCCATCATCAAATTCCTTTGTTTCTCGAGGGCCTCCTTGAGCAATATTTTGATAGGATCTCCTGCTCCCTTGTCTTTATTTTCTTCCTCCGTGGGAGGTCGTCGGGGTTTTTGAGGTTGATATTGCAAAGGTTCAACCAGATCGAGCCCTAATTCCTTATACCCCGACCTCGTTGGGGACATGAAAAGAAAGATAGAGAAAGAGTAGGCTGATCTGATACCATTGATCTAGTCTTATGTAGGAATGCAATAAAATACATAAATAAACATAAACACATAGATGCAGCAATAATAACACTCCATTTCATTAATATCAAATACTAAAAAATGCTTACAAACATAATGGAAAATAAAGTAGCTCGAGTGATGGTAGCTTATCTTTGAGAAGAGATGTGGCATCTACATGCCTCTGAATTTTGTTACAATGAGGCTCGAAGACCTATTGATTATTCAGAAACATTGTAAAATCCTAAACATCCAAAAACCTAACCCTAGGAGTTGAAGCACCAAATCTATGGGCCTCGTTTGGGTAAATTGGTACATCAACTTCCTTGAGACATAAATTTTACATATGATCTCTCTTTGACATGCACAATGCCTCGTTAGAAATATCTATCAAAGGACTACAAATTTCGAGGGACCAACATTTGAAAAAGGCCCATGTTGGTCCCAATTTTCGCAAAAAACATCGTTTAGGGCCTCAAAACGACTCAAGAAGTTCACGATCCGAAAACTTGCCAAACATAGTAAAATGTGCTACACTTAAGGAAACTTAAAAGATGAAAGAAAAAATGGTGGAGGTCCAAGTGGAATAGGTGGGTGGCCACCAATATCCACCTAGATCATATCTACTTCTGTGTACTCACAAAAAATTACTAGCCTCTGTAAAATACAAAAAATTGGAAGCTTTTTTCATCACTTATTAACTTTAATGTTAATTTCCATATCTAAACTTGGGATTTCCCTTTGCTTCTTAGTTGTTCTCTTTCCCTTATCCTTCGAAGTGCTAAGTTCTCCCGCTAGCTGCATGTTCTTTTCCTTTCAAGTATTTAATTCATCTTCAAATTGTTTATTCTTTTCTTTCAATATCACTATTTTCGCACTCAATTAGGCCGCAATGATTTTCAAGGTTGAATTATGAGTTTGAATAAACTGATTCAGGAATTTTATATCCATTATTTCATTCTTCAAAATGCTAATTCTCTTTGCATCTTGCCTTTGTGTAAGACATGTTTTGAGAGGAACCATGTATTATGAATCTTCAACTGGGTCATCCTCATGATCTTGGACTAGTTCTATCGTGGCTTCTTCAACAGTCCCTTTACACTTACCATCCACTCGTGGATTCTTATTGTTATTTTTTAGTTTCTTTTCTTTTTTCTTAGTGATTTCCCAAACCTTGGTTTGAGTGTTAGATTCAATAGTATATTATACAGGAATCTCATCATAGTGATTCGATGCTCGGGGACTATGATTTACGACTTTTGTTTCACACATAGGGCCCTGATCATATTCGGGATGTTCCATCAAAACGTCTTCTGACACATAAATAATTTTAGTCATGGGGATACTCTTATTTGTAGGGATACATTTATTCATAGAGGAAAAATTTTCCTTAGCCCTTTCCATGGTCATTCTCCTGGTACCACCCACAGACACCAAATATGGCTCAACCCTTACATTCTCAGACCCTTCCAAGGGTTGTGTCTGCTTTGCATTCTTGAAGTTTTTAGCTGGTTTACTCTGTCTCATAGTCTTCATATTCTTCACAGGATCTTTCTACTTCATGGTTTCAGATTCCTCCACAAATTTTCTCTGTTTCTCGGTCTCCTTCACAGACTCAGACTCCACATATTTTCTTTGTTTCTCGATCTCCTTCATATGTTCCTTATGATTCACGGTTTCAAACTCCTCCGTATATTTTCTTCGATTTTCGGTCTCAGACCCTTCCAAAAAAAATTTCTTCATCTTCTTCACATGATCCTTCTTCTTCACAGTTTCAAACTCCATGGATTTACCTTGTTTCATAGATTCAGACTCTTTCATAGGTTTACTTTGTTTTCCTTTATCAACACGCTTGCATACCTGTACACCAAATCCTCGTGAATATTGATTCTCTAAAATAACATTTCATAAGCCACCAATCTTGAATTGCACTAGGAACTAATCCCCATCAGACACTCTTCATTTCAAATCCTCATAAGCTAATATCTTAATTAACCCAACAGGATATAATCACTTGTCCTTTTTTTTAGCAGTGATCCTTTTAATTCCATGTGACATTCATGCTAAGCTCTTAAGAAGAAAATGAAGTAAATTTATAGTCTGAATTGATTCAAATTGAAACAAGAGTCGGATATGATAGAGGAGTACCATTGAGAATCGACCTTCATAGGTCAAGAACTTCTGTGGGATCAATAACAACCTCCTCCATTTATCGATTAAGAATGTCACATGAATCCCGTGCCTCCAATAAACATTGTAGTCGGAATATGTCATGAACCTTTTCCATGCATTTGTATCAAAATATCCCTTTTTAAACCAGTTCTCTCCCTCCCGGGGAAGATAGGTTACTTCAACTAGAAGCTACTCAAAAACATCAAGCACCAAGGACCTAATTGTTTCCCCTCTTCCATCAAAGTTCTTAGAAAATTCTTGTGCAACTTTCAAGTCACACCCATCAAAATTCTTAAGTAACGGTAACCATCCTACTGACTTCAATATATGGAAGTCACTTTTATACTTAGGAAACTTCTTCACTTTTCCAATTGACCCTAGTTCAAATTTCAGCATGCTTACCACTACAGACTCATGTTCATAATATGTTATATTGATCCTCCCTCAACCTTTCTCTGAACCTATTTCAATAATGGTAGCGCAATCACCTCTACAAGCCTGCATGCAAGGATATATATAATTTCCCTTTTGCTCGTTATAATTTGAAATTCGATTCGTTGAATTATTCCATTTCCATCACCTCTCTAACCAATCGACTGCGGAGAAAAATGTGCGAATGCCTTGCTAGTCTTCTGTATTCACAATATCACTAGATGACTATGGATTTTCTACAATCTGCTGAAAATAACATTCCTTGACTATCAACTATCTTCAGAAATCTCACTGCCTTCATTATCTTTATTAAACCCTTTTCACTATCTCTCATTTTTCCTCTTTCAAAATACCCTCATGATCCTGAAATTCCATGTTTTTTCTAAGACCCTCATTCTCACCTTTTTTCCCCTACCTAAAGCCCCACTTACATTGCTTAAAACCCCTTCTAACCTCTCCTTTTCACTCATCCCACTCTTTCCCTTCAAAACAATGAAAAAACCATTTTTTCATTGTTTTTAAATTATATTTTATCATTCAGGCCCCGTTATTTTAACTAAAACTCTGTTTTTATTTAATCTACCCAACCCCATTGTATTAATATACCTGACCCCTTCTATATGTTAAAAACCCACCTCTTATATGCTTAAATACCTCTCTTTATAGCCCTTAAACCTGCTCTAAAAGGTTTTTAGCCCCCTGCTCTAAAACCCTTACCATCTGCTCATATAACCTTATGCTCCACCATTATTTTTAAGTGCCCCCGCTTATATTCTCACCCCGAGCTCCTTTCTTATTAGGTCCCCACCATTATAAATAAACCCCACCGCTTCATTATATACCTTGGCCCCCATCATGTATTAAGCCCTCTGCACTGTATTACTCCTAGACCCCACCACCTAGAACTACTCGCAACCCATCATCACCCGACCGCCGTTAGATCTCACCCCTCCCAATCCAATGACCCATGTCGCATATCGCACATCCAAAGGCTCGTATGTTAATAACCTTTGAGCCTTGCGATATGGGAGGTATTCGCCCTTTTAACTCATGCCACGCGGTGCCCATCATATGGTATCGCATCCCCATGGGTAATACCGCCTCACCACTCTCATCCTGTGTAAAAACCACCATATCGCCTCCCCACCATAACTTGAAACCACTCCTCCATTCAAAATATCTCGAGAGCCCTGTGTTAATGCAATAAGACCCACGGCCATATGCACCTCTGCAAACCCTCCAAAAGGACCCGAAAATCCATAAACCAACGCATAAACCCGCCACACAGGTTTTAATTAACAATTTTTTTTAGTGTGCAGGTAGCCGATGTATGAATGCGAAAATTGCATTCCAACGTCCAAAAAAGGTTTAAATAGGTCCTTGGATGACGATCCGAGATGACTTGTTTCTATCCAAGGGACTGAGAGCACAAGATCAACATAAACATAAATGGATCATGACCATTGATGGTTATGAAAACCCTCTAAAGGCAGCAAGGATTCTCTACAGAGACAGGGTAAAGAAATAAAAGAGTTTACAGTAGCAAGTGCAGACACAGATACAGGCAAATGAAGAACACCGTCGAAGAACACAATTAAAGCTTCACCGTGACAGTGAAAGACAAAAGGGTTAAAGATTAAATCAAAGGTTAATGACGAGGAAAGTGGGATTAGAAGACAGAGATCAAAGATAAATCATATTAGAAGAGTTAAAATGAAAAAGCAGAGTTTAGGAGACAAATCAGAGTTAAGGAAAAGATAAATCCATGTTTAAAGAAAATCAAGTTTAAAGGACAAATCAAAGGCATATTAACACATAAGACAGATTTGGATGATAAGGCAAACACCATTTACTTCCTCATCAAAAAAATTGCCACCTACAACCTTATTTCACTCAAACAAAGGCAACCATAGTTGTTGAAACAGTCAGAGATATTTCCCAGCTACTCAACAGTTATTGTAAAAGTTAATGAAAAATACTTAAAGTCAGAAATATCCTAAAAATTAGCTCAACAGTTAAGTCAGAAGTTATTGTTACAGTGAGTTAGTCATAGATATTTTGCCTTGGGCCTTGCATGGTATCAAAGGTCAAGATAACATTTCATCTGTAATAACTAGAATCTGAAACCCTAGCTTAGGATCACCTCCTCATTTTGCAGATAAATACTACATGTATTGTTCATTTTTTAGCGGTTGGTTGGTTGGTGTGTTGGCTGCCTGATTAGAGGATTGACTGCTAGGATGGATTTGATTAGACTCTGAGCTGCAAAGATTGTTGCACTGAAGTATTGTAACTATTTTGGACATCAATAATACAAGCACATTCACAGAATTCATGAACTATGTTAGTGGTGATGTTATCATTCTTTGTAAATGTTTCCCTACTGTTTTCCATATTGTCCATCATTTCTCTGATAAAAGAATAGAAAATTTAGATTATGATATTCTGCCTTGGCACCTTAATTCTATCTTCTTTATTTCATCTTGATGTTTTATTTTGCAAGGTCTGATTAAAGAATTCTTAATTTCTCTTTAGTTCCACCTAGCTTGTTGCCTTGAAATTTACTCAGTATAGGCCAGCCAAAGAAGTCTATGGTTTGCCCTGTCCTTCGATTTTTCTTGAAATGTTATTTTCCAGGTATTTCTTTGAAGTTTACTTAGTAGAGTTCAGCTAAATAATTCTATGGTTTGCCCTGTCCTTTGGTTTTTCTTAAATTTTTTCTTTATAGACCTTTGAAGTTTGATTAAAGAATTCTTAATTTCTCTTTAGTTTCACTGACTACTATCTTAAATGTTTTATTTATCTAAAATTAATTCTAGGATTGCTGGATTGTTGTCTCAAGGTTTTCTTAGTAGAGTTTGGCCAAATAAGTCTATGGTTTTCCTTGTCCTTTGGTTCTTCTCAAACATTTACCTAAAAGGCTTTTCTTGTTGAAGTATGGTTAAAGGATTCTTGATTTCCCTTTAGTTTTACTTGATTCACAACTTACTGTCATTTCATATTCCATATAATCTAAAGAGATCCACTTGATATAGTGAGCTTGCCCTATGAAAACCCTTGCAGGGTTGATGAAAAATTAAATCCTTTTATGACTCCATAGCCCAATGGATTAATGCTGCCCATAGTCCATCTATTCAACTGAAACACTCAATAAATTAATCAACCAAACCATTCTATCAATCAAACAAACAAAACAAACAGTCGTAGAACTTCATAACTAGCCTAAAATCAAAAAACATAACCATAAAGATAAATCATTTACAAACACAAAAATAGAGAGAGCCCTCTCTGAGCCCAGGAAGGCTAGGTCCTTGGACTCCAAAATGGTTTGATGTGGTTCCCTACAGAATTGTTCTTTCCAATCTTGCAAATCACAGGGAACAAACATAATGGAGATTATACTGGGGAATCTGAGTAATTAAGAACTTAAATATTTCCTCAAGAACTCAGAAAACCCCTTTCAAACTTATATGAATCAAGTGTTAGCAAAGAATGGTATGTGGTTGTTGATGGTGGACAACAGCCAGCCTCAAAATAATTAAAAATCCTCCACCTGGTGACTCCACTGGTTTTTAATAGGCCTGCTGACTCCATCGGTTTTCTAGAGACTCCAGTGGGAAATTATTGAGAAATCATGATATCATTAAACCTCAAAAGAACCCAGTCAATAATACTTTGTGGATTAATTATTTATTTGAATAATTGGTTTGTTTTTCAAAACTTTTATAAACGTTCAACCTTTCTGATCTTTGGGTCCAAGTTCTAGCTTCTAGAAGAATCTGTACTAGATCCCATCCTGACCCAAATCCCCCTGCAATAGTTAGAAATCCAGAGCACATTCTAAGGAAATATCCTAGGTCTAAAAGCTCAACTATTAGCAGACCTATCCACAAAGCAAGTTCCCTACCTAAAAACCTTAAAGAATTTTGGAACATCCTATCTGAATCACCCCTAGAAAAAAGCTTGTCTAGGACTAAATCTCAGAGTTGAATAACCCAGATAGTTTTAGACCCATCCACCTTACAACATAATCCTATTGTACTAACTTCAACCCCCATTCATACACCCACTATTCACCTTCCTCCATTTAACCCTCCACCTCCTTTTGCAAAACCTCCTCTTGTTAACCCACATTTGTTTCCCTGTTAGGTCCCTATATCACTAGTATAGCCCCTTATTATTGTTAGTATAAACCCCTTATTGTTATTATTGTACCCTTGTAACCCCCATTTTGTTATTATTGTGCCCTTAAATTATTATTGTTAGGTCGGCTAGGATTACATTGTGGCCCACTAGGATTACATTATGGCCCCATGACTCCTATATATAGAAAGGAGGTTTTGTAAATTGTATCATCCAAGAATTGTTCATTTATGTAATGTATTGGAGGTTGCCCCCTCGAAGTGGCTTATTTCTAAGGCGTTCATATCTCTTTTCTTCTCTTTTTGGAGCTGGTTACACAACATTTGGTATCGGAGCTTTGGATTCTAGGGTTTCGCTGCTCCAAACAGGTCATCGTGGCATTTTCGCTATAACGTTTTTTCTACGAAGTTTCAGAAGCTGAAATTTTTAGGGTGCGAAGCTGAAATCTTGAGGAAGGTTGTCTAAAAATTTCAGATCTTGGTTCGCAATATTTGAGGCGATATCATCTGTGGAAGTTAGGTATTTTTTCAGGCTCATAAACAGGTCATCGTGGAATTTGCGCTATAAAGTTTTTTGTACGAAGGGTCAGAGTCTGAAATTCATATGGTGTGAAGCTGAAATCCTGAGGAAATTCGTCAAAAAATTTCAGAACTTGGTTCGCAATATTTTTGGAGATATGATCTGTGGAAGGTAGTGCTTTTTCAGGCTCCTGAATTTCATCTCAAAGAGGTGATCGTGGGAAAAGTTCAATAAATCTCTCTCTGAATATTGGATTGGAGTGCCGTCAAAAGTGGTCACAAGTACACAGCCTTTAGTTTCTTCGCTATCAATTTCAGAGACAAAGGACAAAAAAATGACACGTGGCAAGTCGTACACGTTCGCTCTACTGAACCAGTCCAGAATTAGGTCATTGTGGGAGATTGGACACAACTTTGTCTTGGAGCATCAAAATCAGGTCAGACCTGTGGCATTTGAAAGAAGCTTCAGAGGGCTACTACAGGGCTGAATTTCAGATATCGAAGATTTTCAATTACAGAGATAATTCAATTTCAATATCGAGCTCCTTAAAGCAAGTAAAAGGTGTGTAATTTTTTTCCGAATTGCATAAGTCTTGTTTGAAGAATCAAGTTGAATTGATTCCAAGGGAATATTGTAGAATAGATATCAATATTGGATTCTAAAATGGCCCCTAAAAAGAATTCAACTCCCATTAAGCCTTTAGAAGGCTCTACTATGACTCATGAAGACGAAGAATGGCAACATGACATATCAAAATTACAAGAGCAAGTGCAACAAATTTCGCTCTCGCAAAGAACAACAAAAAATGAGATGGAAGTTTTGAAGAAAGGCATGGAAACTAAGATGAATGGTTTGGAATCTAAAATGGATGGCGTGGAAGCTAAGATGGATGACATGAAAGACAACATGGAAAACATGAAGAGTGATCTAAAAGCATACATGGAAGGCTTGATGACAAGCTTAAAACCAGAAATGATTCCTAATGGCGGAATGATTCCTAATGGCAGAAATATAGGAGAAGAACCTCATGATGAGAACAAAATAAATGTTAATTGTGATTTCATAAACTCGAATGTTGGTGGGAAGAACCACCATATTCCAAAAATGGATATGAGGAAGTTTGATGGAAAGGATCCTGTAACATGGATACTACGGATGGAGCAATATTTTGATCTCCATAACGTGCAAAACACACAAAAGGTACGCATTGCAACTTTACATTTAGAACAAAATACATTTGTATGGTATCGATGGCTTTGCTCCAGTAAAAAAATTGTCACTTGGTCAATTTTTACGGAGGAAATGATAGCACATTATGAGGATACAAAGAGAAACACCTTCTTTAGCCAATTGATAAATCTCAAACAAAAGGGTTTAGTGGGGCGACACATTGAGGACTTCCAAAAATTGAATATAAGGGTAACTGATATTCCGGAGGAACACAGGATTGACCTCTTCATAGGCACTTTAAAGGATAACATCCAACATGAAGTTCGCGTTTTGGAACCTGATTCATTGGAGAAGGCATTCAGGTTGGCAAGAAAA
Source organism: Pinus albicaulis (assembly GCA_034641835.2). Lineage (NCBI taxonomy): Eukaryota > Viridiplantae > Streptophyta > Pinopsida > Pinales > Pinaceae > Pinus > Pinus albicaulis. Next base: position 1,375,950,740 of record CM076582.1, read on the forward strand.
GTTGAATGTAAAATTATGGCGGCAAGGAAGCCTACCACTCAATTCTATAAAGAAGGAAGTGTTGCTACGCCTAGATTTCCACAACCTACAAGGTTGACACCACAACAATTGGAAGAAAAAAGAGCAAAAGGGCTTTGCTACGGTTGTGATAGAAAATACACTAAAGGTCATAAGTGTGCTGAGAAGAAATTATTTTACATAGATTGTGAAGAAGAAGAAGAAAATGAACAAGAAGAGGATATACACCAAGAACCACCCCTAGAAGAAGAAGAAATGAATCCGACCATATCGTGTAACGCACTGGCAGGAATTACCACTCCTCAAACTCTCAAGATAGAAGGACATATAAAGAAGAAAAGGGTAATAGTGTTGATTGATTCAGGTAGCACCCATAATTTTATTCATTATAAGGTAGCCAAGGAATTAAATTGTTTCCTATACCCGGCACCAGAATGTCAAGTGATGGTTGCAAATGGAGGAACTATAAATTGCTCTGGAAAATGCCATAATATCAAGCTAACCATGGGGGAATATGTATTGAATAGTCCAATTCTTTCCATTCCTATGGGAGATGCTGATGTTGTACTAGGAGTACAATGGTTACAATCTTTGGGGACGGTAGCTTTTAATTTTCAAGAACTTTTCTTGAAATTTTTTTCAGAAGGAAAGGAAGTCGAATTACGGGGTATTGCGGGGAAGCCAGGAAGGATTATAAGCTCTAATGTCATGACAAAGCTTCTAAAGAAAGAACAGCGAGGCGTAATTGCACAATTATGCTCACTAGAAGTTCCAACATCAAAATCATCTATTTCTGCAGATCTCCAAAAAGTCTTGGACAATCATTCCAAGTTGTTTGAAACTCCCAAAGGACTCCCACCTATTCGTGATCATGATCATGCTATTCATTTGATTCCAGGAAGTGTTCCTCCAAACATCAGGCCTTATAGATATCCTTACTTCCAAAAGAGCGAAATTGAACGTATGATTGCGAAAATGTTAGAGGCGGGTATAATTCAACCCAGTCAAAGTTATTTCTCTGCTCCTGTAGTATTGGTACACAAGAAGGATGGATCATGGCGAATGTGTCTGGATTATAGGGAGCTCAATAAGCTGACCATTAAAGACAAATTTCCCATTTCTGTGATTGATGAATTATTGGATGAATTACATGGAGCAATTTATTTTACCAAGTTGGATCTTCGTTCAGGATATCATCAAATTAGAATGAAGAGTGAAGATATTCCAAAAACAGCATTTCGAACTCATGAGGGTCATTATGAATTTTTGGTCATGCCTTTTGGCCTTACCAATGCACCTTCTACATTTCAGGGTTGATGAATTCCATTTTCAAACCCTTCCTTAGAAAATTTGTGCTAGTATTTTTTGATGATATACTAATCTACAGCAGGTCTTGGAAGGATCATGTTGAACATGTTGACAGGGTGCTCAAACTATTGCGGGAGAAACAATTATATGCAAAAAAATCCAAATGTTTCTTTGGAGTACAAGAGGTGGAATATCTGGGTCATATTGTATCTCACGAGGGTGTTAAAGTGGACCTAACAAAATTAAAGCCATTAAGGAATGGAAAGTTCCCACAACCATAAAGCAGTTGCGAGGATTTCTCGGGTTAACAGGGTATTATCGCAAGTTTGTTAAGAATTATGGGAGAATAGCGGCACCTCTAACAACATTATTGAAGAAAGATGCATTTTCATGGACTCCTGAAGCAACTAAGGCCTTTGAACATCTTAAAGAGGCAATGTGCCTAGCACCGATCTTAGCTACGCCAGACTTCACAAAAACCTTTATTGTGGAATGTGATGCCTCAGGAAATGGAATTGGTGCAGTTTTAATGCAGGAAGGAAGACCCATTGGTTTTGAAAGTCGTCCAATCAAAGGAAAGTATTTACAGAAACCTATTTATGAGAAGGAAATGTTAGCAATACTACATGCACTAAAGAAATGGCGAACTTACCTAATGGGAAGACACTTCAAGGTATAAACTGATCATGATAGTCTTAAACACTTTTTGGAACAAAGACTATCGTCATAAGAACAACAAAAATGGGTCACAAAGATGTTGGGTTATGACTTTGAAATAATCTACAAAAAAGGAAAGTTGAATGTTGTTGTATCTCTTACATCTTGAGAAATAATCAAGAATTACAGAAATTAACTGATTATCTAGCTGTCCAGAAATCTAACGTACAGGTTAGACGTTTCAAAGTGTGAGTCATGTCAAAAAAGTGCTTTATGTTTTGAAAAATGAAAAAATGTCTAAGTGTGAGTTTGGAAAAACCTCCTTGGTTTACATGGGTCACATTGTTGGTGGTGGACGATTAAAGATAGATCCTTCTAAAATTGATGTGATTGTAAAGTTGCCTAAACCTACAAATGTTACAAAGTCTTCAATTTTGGGTGTAGTAAAATAATGGAGAAGGTTCATTGCCAAATTCTATGTCATTACATCCCCTTTACATGCATTGATAAGTGTGAAGAAAACCTTTCATTGGGGAGGAAAAAAACAGAAATACTTTGATACACTGTTTGATACTTTGATACACTGTCCAGAAATCTAACGTACAGGTTAGGCCAAAAATGGTGTGGTATTGATCTTCTCTTTCAGTGTATCAAAGTATTTCTGTTGTTTTCCTCCCCAATGAAAGGTTTTCTTCACACTTATAAATGCATGTAAAGGGGATGTAATGACATAGAATTTGGCAATGAACATTCTCCATTATTTTACTACACCCAAAATTGAAGACTTTGTAACATTTGTAGGTTTAGGCAACTTTACAATCACATCAATTTTAGAAGGATCTATCTTTAATCGTCCACCACCAACAATGTGACCCATGTAAACCAAGGAGGTTTTTCCAAACTCACACTTAGACATTTTTTCATTTTTCAAAACATCAAGCACTTTTTTGACATGACTCACACTATCATCCCATGTCCTACTATAAACAAGAAAATCATCAAGAAAATGCCTAAAAATATCATTCATCACCCTCATAAATGTGGCCAGAGCATTACATAGTTGGAATGGCATCACCAACCTTTCAAACAACCCCTACTTGGTTTTGAATGAAGTCACATATTGTTCTGCAATCCTGACCTGATGATAGCCACTGCGCAAGTCCAATTTTGTGAAATAGACAACATTTTTCAATTGATCTAATAAATCATCAATGTGAGGGAGAGCGTACCAAGTCTTCACCATTATTGTTTTGAGTTCCCTGTAGTCCACGCATATCCTCCATGTGGCATCCTTATTTGGCACCAACACAATAGGTGAACAACATGGAGAAGAACTTGGTCTTATGACCCCTTGGTTCAGAAATTCTTGTACCTATTTCTTTATCTCCTCCTTCTCAATGGATAAAAACTTGTACATATCAATGTTAGGTAAAGGAGCATCCTGTTGCAAATGGATCTCATTCTTTGGAGGCAACCCACTGGGTTCCTAAAAAATCCCATCATAATTAGAAACAATTTCATGTAATTCCTTTTTATGAGTGGGATCACAACCTTGGAAAGCATCAAATGCCTTCACATATTTTTCTCTCACAATCATGAGCATGTACCCTTTGATGGAATTCACCAACCTCTTCATCTGACCTACACTTACAAGACTGGAACTGATTTTGGCACGATGAGGTCTAACAATGTATTCCACCCCATCTTTCATGAGATGATACTTGTTTTCATGGCGAAAGAAAATTTCTTTCCTATCATACAAATATGGACTCCCCAATACCATGCCACAGATATCCAAAGGTACAACATCAAGATCAACCTCATCTACTAGTTTGGATGCAATCACAAATGTAACCTTACATTGTTTGGTTACATGTAATTTGGCTTTATCACACACACAACCAAGAGGGTAAGGTTTCAAATGAGGCTTGGTTTCTAATCCCAATTTCTTAACCAAGGATTCTGAAATCAAATTTACTTGTGAGCCTGTATCAAACATGGTTTCCACTTTAGTATGCTTCATTACAAATATAATGTGGAACAATTTAGTCCTATTTTGCTCATTAAAAAAATACTCATTTGAAGAACTTGTACTTGCATGTAATTCAAAATTTTCATTAGCATGAAGAGAAAGGTTACCTTGTATGCCCACTGTTGTGATCTGTGTTTCATCACCAGAATCAAATCCAAGGTCTTGCTATACAGTTTCCACCATCTTTTTCTTGTTCTTTCCACCAAATATTTTTTTTTTCAACTCCAAATGAAACTTCCAACATTTTTCATCATTACAACCTTCCTTCTTGCAACAGTATGCAATATGGATTTTCTCCTTCCTCCTTCTTGGTTGTAGTTTCATTCTCGTCCTTTCCTTTGCATTTTCCTTTGAACTTTCCATTATGAGGCTTGAAAGGTTATTTCTTTCACCGGTCTACTTTTTCATTCTTGCCCCTGCTTTTAAGGTGAATGACCTTCACACTTGCCGCATGAATAGTAGTAGGCTCAAACAATAAAAAACAATGCTTGATGTAAGTATGTAAAACACGAATATATTTTGCTACAGTTTCTAATGAATCAAGTGGAATGCCCAAATTCAAAGCTTGTTTTCCAAACTCTTTTGTGAATATTTGTACATTTTGACCCTTTCTTTATCTTAAATATTTCCATTCCATTAAAGCCTTTTGTTGATAACCCAAAGGATAAAACTGATATTTTAATACAGAAACAAAATTGGACCAAGAAGAAAGGAGATTAATAAATTCTTTGTTTCCTTTCTGCAACTTGCCCTCACACCAAATGAGAGTGGTGCCACTCATCCAAAGGGATGCTAACTGGATTTTTGCCTCATCCTCCTCGATCTATTGAATCCAACAATAAAACTCGATCAATCTAATCCAATTTCTTAGTCTCTCTATATTACATTCTCCATTATATGTCGGAAAATCAAAATTCACATCTAGCTTTAAAAATGGCTTCTTAGATGTATTTTATGGTGCCTATTAAAATGATGAGAAGAGGAAGAATAATAACTTTCATTGGTGGATGGAGAGGGAAGAGGCTCTTCTCCTCCACCTCCATGGTGCATTGATGCATGATCATCAGCCTCTTTATTCTCATACCTGATTGTCTTCTCATATTCTGCAAACAACTTGTCAACTTTCTCTGCCATGGTTAAGAAGATCTTGCGTTAATTTCACTCTTCTTCCGCTCATGCATCCTCGCTCCTCTTCTTCTCATGCATCCTCATCTTCCATGTTCCGTCTTCGTTGTGCACACCTCACTTTGGGATCAAAGGATTTGAGTTTTCCTTCACCTTTTTGGAGCTTGTTCCTGGTTAGAATTCACTCATGCAACTCACATCAAGAAGACCTGCTCTGAGACCAAACTCGATCTAGATATTTTACTTCAAGGATGCATACAAAATTGCATATAAAAGAGCATATTAACTAAGTAAATTAACACATGGAAAAGAAGCGGAAATCCTAAATCAACCATGAGATCAGAGGCACACAAACGATTTGATTACAGAGTTCACCCAATGTGGGCTATGTCTCTTGGCCCTGCTTAAAGTGGGGAGGCCTTCTTTCATTAAGTGGCATGAATGAAATCAAGTACAAGAAACTTTACAAAAATCACCCTTATACCTCTAATTCTAATTATGGCCTGGAAATGGAGACCTTGGCTCGAGAAACAGATTGCATGATTGGAATCCTAGCACAAAAAAGTGAAAAAATGACTATAGACTTGTCAAATTCTGACACTGGCACCTCAGGCCCTCTAACGTAATATTTTCAACATCTCCAGATTCCCTCGCTCATGGTTCTACTACCTCTGGCCACCCTTAGTTCCATCATTCGCCCTCCTTCAGTCTGGTCGAATGATTTGAATGAAGGTTTAAATATATTTTTTTGGCGAACTTTCCAACATGGGTCATTGGCCCATTGGCATCATTGAAAAATGTCATGGGGGCAGGTCGGGTTCCAAACCCGCCCGCTCCAAACTTGGCGTGGGTTCGTTGTTGAATATGCGGCTTGTGTTTTTATAACAGGCAGTTAATAATATAATATGGAAAACGTTTGATTCAAAAGTGATTCATGCTAAACGTCTCGGTAACCGTGGTTCCAACAGGGTCGGGTTCGTCCACCGGGGGTGGCATGCCCACCATTTTTAAATATTTGATATATATTTATAATACCGTTGGGTGGGGTGGTGGGGTTGGTGGCCCGCCACCCCAATTTTTTTTTTTTTTTTTTAACATAGTAGTTCAAATTTTCCTCTTGTTTTTAAGGGATTGTAGACAACTTAATTAGGTGATGAATTTTCCTATTTCATCCACCGGATTCTGTGTGTTGGGACATTTAGGGTCCTATAATAATAGAAACGAAAATGGAAACTAAAAGAAATGGAAACAGAAATGGACAAACTTGTGCATGAAAAGAAAGCCAGCATGGAAGAAGTTCCCATTACTGCTATTCCTATAGCATCTACATAATCTCCATTGTCTACAGTAGCTCCAGTATCAACATCAGTTACAACAACTACATCAGCATCAACACTACCAACAGCCCATCCCACTGATGAGGCCAACAAATTGTTCAAAGCAATGGAAGAATGTTTGGTCAATTTAGTGTGTCCTAAATTGCTGCATTTAATTTTCAATCCGGGAATCGTAAGCTGATGAAGTGCGGCGCACTATATGTGCAAGATAACCTCTTTCTTAACTTTTTGTCGTTTATGGTCTTTCTAAGGTGAAATGGAAATTCTAAAGTGAAAAGCAAGCTTGGTTATATTTGTTTAAGGAAGTGATATCCCCTATAATGATTTACCAATCTCGAAACTTTAAAAGCAAATTGAAATTACAATGACAAAAGAAAGTAAACTGCTGAAATGGAAAGTGCTGTTAATCTAATGAATCAAAACAAGAAACTAGTGAATATGAAAACTAAATTATTCTTACTGCCAACTGAACACAAAAGAAACTATGCTTATGGAAATTCAAAATTGCAATGAAATAAATCTAAATCAGATTACATCAATTCATTTTCTGACCCTTCATCATTAGACCAGCTATGACTTGCGGAAGTAAT